>CM065396.1:23903483-23978483 GCA_033060915.1 Euryodendron excelsum
ACAATCATCAGACAGTTTTTCATAAAAATTACGTCATACAGTAGTGGGTACAGAGAGGAAGACCAGCCTCCAAGAAGCCTTGTTCGAGATTAATCGCCGCTCCAAAGAGATTCGTGAAACCATGGAGCAAACAGGTAAGTTTCCGCATTCAGTTTTGTTTCCTGTTAAGTTCCTATATTCGCATATAATCTAAGTCAATATTATGATATGTTTTGAAGTTAACATGTCCCTCCTGCCCACCTTTTGTTTTTCTCCTATGGCGTTAAATGAGAGGATATAATCAGTCTCCCACCATTCCAATGTCCATCAATGTGGAGATTCATAACCTGCAAAAGTGTGAAAAGATGATACCAAACATCTATTCGCACGCCTAGAGTCGCTGCAATCTCCTTAGTGACAGGATCTCCACCTTCTGATTCCTTTCTTGATCTTGACAACCCGCCAGTAGATTTTAGACGCTAGAGTCACCCCATGCTCTGTCCCTCTTTCTACCAGTAACCACCATTGATAGTCTAGACCCAACATAAAGTATATCAGATGATACAAACACGAGTAAACCTCGAAATGCTACAAAAAAATAAATAAATAAAGATTGATTCGGGGTTTTGGATGGTTTGATAGCAAGAAATTGAAATGCAATTGCCCTGAGGAGAAAACCTCGAAATGCTACAAAAATCCATTCAAACAAAGCTAAAAAAAACTAAGATGAGGGTTTTAATGAGTTTAAAAAACAAAGCTGGAAAAATATACAAAGGAGAAAGCCCTCAAAATGTTACAAAACCCATTAAAACAAACAAACCAGAAAGCAGAGAGAGAGAGAGATTAGCAAAAAATCAGTGACTGCCAGAAAGTACCTATAGAAGATTGGTCTTTGAGGCTGGTTGATATGTGTGAGCTCTAGAGAGAGGGATGTATATTGAGAAACATTTCCAGAGACAGGAAGAAATTAAGATAGTGGAGGGAGAGAGAAGTGGATCTTCGGTGGGTGTGGGTTCCCGGCTATAAGGGCCGGAGATGCTTTGGTGATTGGGTATAAGGAGAAAGAGGTCTAGTGTTGTGTCTAGAGGAAGAGGGAAGGTGAGGCAGGTGTGTCCTAGAGGTTCCTAAAATGAGTAAAAGAGAGGAGGAAAGTAATGGTAGCAATGGCCAAGTGGGTTTAAATAAGAGGCGGTTATGGTTTAGGGGAGGTGGTGAGAGGGGGGGGGGGGGGGGGGGGGGGGAGGAAGGGGGGTGTTCGGGGCGGGGGGCACAGAGGGAGAGAGCAATTTTAAATTCACTTTGTTTGTTGTGCATGTTAGCTACACAAAAGCTAAAGCTCCATAGCATTTGATGCAGTCCAACAACTCTGAAAGTTAAAATGAGAGCGAAAATTTTGGAGAGAAAGAAAGAATGAAAAGACAGAGTCTTTTAAGATGGTTTTTTTTTTGGAACAGCAAATATATTAATAATTCAAAGAATGGATTGCAGGGAAGCAACTGAACTTTGCAAGCAAAAAGCTTGAAAGAGCAACCAGCTATCAGCCTAAATCCACAAAGACAAGGGATTAGCAAGGTGCCAATACAAATCAACCAAGAGAAGCTACTACACAACTCAACTACACTAACCTTGAATACTACAAAGAAAATCATTAATGAAGAACCCTTCCTTGAAAGCCATGGATTTGATCCAAAAAGCTGAGAGTAGTTTGATGTTCTCAATCACCAATTCAATGTCTGGGATAGATTGGTTGAAAATGGCCTCATTTCTTACCAGCCACAGCTTCCATAGGACTGCCACAAACAGGGTTTGCCAAATGGATTTCTTGAGTTTGGAGAATCCAATAGCAAACCACCAGTCCATGTGTAGCTTTAGATTCGAGGGGCGGATCCAACTAGTACCCCACCATTTTAATATAGCTGACCAGATTCTCCAGGCAAAGTTGCAATGCAGAAACAAATGATCTACAGATTCTGGATAATTCATACAGAGGCCACACAAGGTGTTGGATCCTGGAGGCTAGAGGCCAGACGAGGCGTTGGATCCTGGAGGCAAGCAAGAGTTCCTACAACGAAATGTTTTGGTTTTAATTCTTCCCAAAACAGCCAACCAGCATAAGAACAGGGCTTTTATTTTCCAGATGTAACAATACTGGAATTCGGATAGGCCAATGCTCTTCTCGTGTTCCATGTAGAATGATTTGCACGAGAATTTGCCTTCTTGATTAGCTAACCAGTAGATGGAATCTCTCTTGGAGGGATCGGGCAAGACACGAAGAAGGAGTATCATCAAATTAGCTAGAACTTCAGCTTCCCACACCAGAAGTCTGCGCCTGAATATTAAGTTCCATGAGGCATTTACTGAATCAAAGATTGAAAGAATGGAGGCTTCTTCTTTTAAGATGTTAGTGGGACCCGTAACTGATTGTGACTTTTTGGGCAGGAAAGTATAGTCCAGGTGTGCTAAAATTGATCATAGTTATAGAATTATACTGAAAATAAATCCTAACCATTGAATCGACTACCACGCAAGACATTTTTGTGTTTTAGTGTATAGATTTGAGTATTCGAAACTGTTATGGGATCAATTATGCAACACTAGGTAAGAAACTTTCCTTTTTAGGGACAAGCTATATTTATCATAACCTTTCGATATATCATATTATAGTATAGCGGTTTTTATTAAGAAACTATCAAAATATACTGATTTTACCAACATAGTATTAAAATAGAGAAAATCACTGGTGTAGTAGTTTTACATACTTCTTAATTTCCATTGAACAATATTGCCCTTTTAACTTCAACAAGATATTTGATAATCAAATACCCGTTTCCAGACTCTTTAGAACGCTTTTTTAAAAAAGAAAATCTATTGCCCATGACTACAAAAATTAAGAGATCTTATAATATTGTAGAGGTCTCATATCAAAAGTACGGCACTACAAAAAAGAAAAGTAAGCAAGAACCCAATATAAATAATGAAAAAGGTACAAACAATATATCTGCATGCTCTCTCTAAAAAAACATAAATAAATAATTTTTTTTGATGAGCACTATAGTGGACGTAGGCATTGTTGATGAGCAGCATAATGGACATAGGCATTGGATCCGACTTTCATCTCCAGCCTGTATAGAGATGATCAAATGGTCACTTGTGTTACGTACTGATCCACTTTTATACGTAAGATTTTCATTCCATAGTTTAGTAGAATAAAAATAAAATCGCACCTTATTTTCCTTTTTTTAATTAATCCATTGATTTTTCCTTAATAGAATAAATATAAGTCATGGTTAGCCAGTAGAGGTGATGCACATTTTCCCCTTCACAATGTCATATATATACATAATATACAACGAGGCTAGGGGGCCAAATTTCTTCTTTTTATGTGAAGTTTGTCTTGGGGACTTTGGAGAACAGTTCGACGAAGACCAATGTGAAGAACATGTTCTTTCAAAAAAGGATGCCTTCATATTTGAGAAACAACAGAAAAGGTGAGAAAGTGCCTTTTAACATCCCCCCTGAGCTAACTAAGCTTTCTTGACGTTGTCGATGTTCCTCATGTGATATAGACACTAACATCTTGAAGCACAATCGATTGGGGGTAAATTTGTCATCTGGGAGCCAGAAATTATGTCAAAATACTAAATTGGTAATTTTTGACATTTTGATATTACTTCAGTAAAATGGATGTATATTGATATTTTGTTTAGTAGAAGCCCCATAATGTATTGAAAACTAATAAACTAATTATTTGATGGTTGTTGGTATATACCCATTTCATTTTATCAATTAGATCATTTAATTTGAAGAAACATGTACAAATAATCTAATTATAAACAGACATCGGAGAAATTAATATAAAATAACCACGTGCCACGCATGTGCAGTGCACATGCAGGTCACAACAGGAAATCCATGTTATTTTTATAAGTTAATTACAGCCTTGGTAACTATGATTTATCCTTGTATAAATTTGGTCCACGTACATTCAATTCAAATCATTTATGCTATGTTTGGTGTAAGTAAATGAAATGAAATAAAATGGTCATTCCCACTTTTATTTTCATTTTTTTGTTTGGTACTACTATTTAAAGGTGGAATGATCATTCCCATGAAATGATCATTCCCACATTTTATTAGAATAACCATTCCCTATTTTAAGAGTGAGAATGGTCATTTCATTTCCACATGAAATAGCATAAAACAAAAGTTAGTAAGATTTTTATTGTTAAATTTTTTTTAGAAAATATAAAACATGTTTGGTAATTATTTTTTTATTTTAAAATTTTAAAAATATAAAAAAAATTTTAATTTTAAAAGTTAAAAATTTTGATAAATTCAATATTCATAAAAATATTTAAGAATTAAACTACCGCCGCCGCCATTACAAATGCTTAATAATATATAATAATTAAATAACATATTACTAATATTTTGTATAAACATAATATTAAATTTTCATATCATACACAAATTTCATTCCATTTTATTCTAGCATTGTTCATTGGTCTTACTAAATAAGAAAATGAGAATGATTATTTCATTTTATTCCATTCTCATTCTAATTCCATTCACATTCTCATTCCATTCCTTTCTATTTCCTTGTGCCAAACATAGCTCTACTTCTTTAACTTAGAAAAATATACACAGGTGCTTAAAATAAAAACAAACCTGAAAGAAATTGACCCAAAAAAAAAAAAAAAAGAAAAAGAAATGCCCACACGTCATGCACATAAGGGGCACCATAGTAAATTCATGGCATTTTCTTGTTTCATCTATTTTTCTTCTATTCAGTATCCCAACGCATTAAAAATTAATAATCATTATTGCCATGGCAACCAACCACATTGCGTCACCAAAACCCAAACTTCTCTGAGCACCATGACAACTACTTAGAAAGCAATGAAAATGGTTGGGGATGATTGAGTTTGTCAAACTAAAAAAATAACATGAACTTCCAGTTATGCCCTTTACTCGCCTATCCTGTGTTCATTTTCAGTCAATTTCTGTAATGTCTATTTTCAAATACACTATTTATGTATATTTCACTAAATTAAATACTCCAATTGACGTAATTCAAAGTTCATGGACCAAATTGAAACATGGATAAATTACAGGACCAATAATATAATTGACCGTTAAAGATAATGTGGATTTACCTTTCAATTTTTCATCAATTTCTCTTACGTCTGTTTTGAATTTGATTATTTGTACATATTTTGCTAAATTAAAGAATTTAATTGATGAAATTAAAAGTGTAGAAATCAAATCGAGACATGAGGTAAATTACATGTACCAATGGTGTAATTAATCCAAAACTTTATGCTGCAGAATACTATTGTTGAAAAGTCTATTGGACTAGAAGGCGGTGGCACTACTTAGTAATTCTGACACGCCTGTCTTCTATTAGGCCATGAAATTTGGCTTTCTTTATTGCATAAACGACCCATACATGCAACAATGGATCTGTAGAAGAAGTTTGCGTATGCAAAATTATAAAAGGTTGAGTATATTTGACCCTCTCTAGATCTCGTATTTTTTAGAATCTCAGTATATTAAGTTGTCTATTTTTCATATCTTTTGTTGTCCTAAACAAAAGTAAAAATGTACTTTTAATCCAAACCAGTATGATAACTTAAACTTTCTTTCTGTTTTGCATTTTTGTCTAAACCGATGTGAACTGTGGACACTAATTTTTTCATTTTCTTTTATATTTTTGGTCCAAGCAAGTTTGAACACTAATTTTTCTTTGTAATTTTTATTTGAGATCCAAAATAGTGTGAACAAACCAATGTGAAAACTTAAATTTTTTCTTTTTTCTTTTGCATTTTTTTTAATCAAAACAAGGACGGGGAGTATGTGTACGTTTAACTGTTGATGCTTATGTAGCAGTATTATCATGTTGGGCAACGGTTAGATAGAGAATTATGTCTCTGGGCGAATGAGCAATGACTTGCTTTTCTTTTTTAATGCATATAAGGGCATATTACCAAAGAAATTTGCCTTACAGCTAGAGATGAGAAAGAGCCGGAGATCAGAAAAAGCCGAGCTGAGCTGAGTATTGACTTGCTCAAGCTTGGCTCAGTTAATCTTTGGATTTGATCGAGCTCGGCTCGAGATTGAGCAAAATATGTGTGTGTTTGTTTGAGCTCAGCTCGCTTTGTTATCGAGCTTTTCGGGCTTGGCTCGATGCGGAAGATAAGTTTTGTATCTGCTTGAGTTTGATTCACTTCCAAGACTAAATCGAATGGCATCGATAGGGAGCGGCTTTGCTGTAGTAGCAAAACGTAAAGTTGGTCTGGTCGGTTAGGTGTTCGAATGTGTAATTGCCGTGTGGCACTAAGCCCATGCACCCATCTCATAGAATCCCAACTTTTAAAACTCCATTTTCTCTCCCCTCGTTAATAGCTTTTCCGTCTTTCTATCTTTTCTCCTCTCCCCTCCCTCTCTTGAGAACTCTCTCTGGTAGTCTCTTATCACTTGAGAATAAAAAACACAAGCTATTTGTACATTCTTATTCCTTTTCATCCAATGCTCAATCTATAAATGATGGTTGAGGCGTAAAAATTTCCAAATTAGATGGAGGTTTGCATGATTTAAATTCCAAATCTCATATTGTTGGTGATCAATGGTCTGCTTTCACTTTAATCACTTATATCAGATGCATCAAAGGTCTATTCCCAAATACATGAAGTGCTCTATGGTTATTATATTTTGTGCCGGGTGTATGAAGAAATATGTTCGAAGATATTTTGACAGGAAAAAAGCTAACGAAAAAAGGAAAAAGAAAAAAAAGAAGAGGAGTCACAAGTAAACCAAACAAGTCCCACCCTCCTTTATACCCCTCTCTTGTAGACCACGATGAAGACTATGGTTGGTATGCTTCGTCCCCTTCGCCCTTTTCTCATCCCCTTCGCCTTTTTCTCCGGCCAAAGTCCTTGTGCCTAAAGCTTCATCCCACAGAGTGCAATTAGAAAAATCTAGTCTAACACACAAAGACAATGCATCTGTACATATATAGACATGAAGACTTTTAGAGAGAGAGAGAGAGTTGAGAGAGGGAGAGAAGAGAGAGGAGGAGCTGGAACGGAAAAGCTATTAATAGGGGAGAGACAAGTGAAGTTTTAAAAGTTGGGATTCTGTTAGATGGGTGCCGGCAATTACACATTGGAACACCTAACCGACCAAACCGATCTTACATTTTGTGACTACAGCAAAATCGCTCTCACATATGTTGAAAACAAAAAAGCAGGTTTTTTTTTCTGACAAGTAATAATTGTTACTTTTGTTTTTACTGATTGATTCCCTTACATCACATCAATCGTACTCGGTGAGATTTTTGAACGAAAAACTTTTGCCCATTAACTTTGGACTTATTTACGCATAACCATTTGCCCTATGGGGATTTTTCATCACCTGATAGTTTGATTCCAGGGGCATACTTTAACACATGAAATGAGTCGTGCTTTAGCGAGTTGAGCAACATATTATTCGAACTCGGCTCGTTGAAGAGTCGATCTCGAAACTCATGTTCGAGCTTGGCTCAAATGTGTGATGAATGAGTTGTGAACAAACTATTTCTGAGCCAAACTCGAGCTATTCACGAGTCACTCAATTCAGTTAATAGCCCTACTTACAACGCTAACGACATGGGGTCTCTTTGCCGATACTAAAAATCACAAGAGTTCAAGGAACCTATTTATGAAACTAAAGGGTTCTAATTATTGATAGGCGAAACAATAGAAGGTCTAAGTAAAATTTATCCTTTGTAAAAATTTAAACATTAGAAAACGGTAATAAGATAAGGAGAAGTCCAACGAGCATGTGCCTTGTAATAATATAAAAAAAAAAAGTAAATAGTATTTAAAGAATCCAACTTATTTCAAGGGGCAGACCTACCCTAAGGCCAAGGGATCCTGTCCCTTGAGTTTTCATAATTCTCTTTAGACCCTATATATTATGGTGTATTTAAAAGATAAAAATGTATTGGCCCCCTTAAAATTTTAAAAATTTTACCTTAACCCTCTAAATTTCAAAAAACAAAACTACCTTACCCCCCTTTAACAAATTTTCTAGAACCACCCCTGCTTATTTCTCCTCTCTCGTGAGAACCAAACATGCATCTCATATTCTTGTATGTATATAACTCACTTTCGATGCTTCCGTTAGTTCCTGAAAACCCAAGAAACACTACAACAAATTTGACCTATGCCGGCATATGTTTCTCGATATTTTTAGAAAATGCCACTATGCTGTAGATAATACCAACACTTTTACAAGATGTCGTTACAAGCTATTGGATAAGACTCCATCCACATTGCCAGTCCGACTAACACCAAATGTGTGCGCAGCATCGTTTTGAGTAATAAGAGTCGCACAGATAAATAAAAAATTAAAATAACGTCGTTTTGGTTTTGGTGGGAAACTTTTCATCCAAAATCCTATAGCCCCCCTGTATCTTATGCTTCAGATTTATCTCCCCACTAATCACCTCTCTGATCAGTTCAGCTGTTCTACTTCCCTCTCTCTCTCTCTCTCTCGTGCTACATGACGGAGTGTACTTGATTTGATATCCTTTTGTTGTTTTGTTTTGGAAGCATGTATTGCGAGTGTATTTTAGGGGTCTTGCTCAATTTTCTTCTTACTTATTAATCCATAACTCAATTCTGGTAATTTTCCCTCTAAACTTTTGGTGTTGTTGGTAATTTTTTGGTTTTCTGGGCACTTGGTTATGAAGCTCATCTAATCTTGTCCTATGGTTTGATTTTTCTCTTCTCTTCTCCTCTTTTATTTTTGTTGTTCTTTCGTTTTTTAAGGGTATGTGGGGATTTGGGGGGGTGGTTCTGGCTGTTCATACTCCTTTAATCCAAAAAGCCTTTCGATATCACAGTTCATAGTCGTTGGGGGAGTATATATATTTACATAATCTGGTCTTTAACATTATGAATAATTTTGCAATTTATCATATTATGGTCACCGAACCATTTCACAAAGGCATGCCTTATGTGGCATAGGTTCTCCCTCTGAAAGTGTTATCCAGCATTGGCCATCCAATGCTTGCTTATGTACTGGCGCAATTGCATGACTAAGCCGGGGCCGGCTCAACTATGAAGTGAACAAAGCATTCACTTACCGCGTCCAGTTTTCGAATGTCCCAAATTTTATGAAACCTAACATTTATTCTAAATGGCCTACAATTTTTGCATCTTTAATTAAAAAAAAAAAAGCATTATTCTAGATGAAAAAAATTTGTCTATTAGAGAAAGGGAATCCAAAATCAATTACGCTAGTGAACTTCAAGAAAAAACATCGGTAAAATGAAATTTACAAATAAGATTTTTTGAGGCCCAAAATTCCAACACTTTTTATGCTATACTTAATGCCCTATATAGTTCCTACATCTTTTTTGAATAAAAGACCCTAGTCTAAATGAGAAACAAGAATTGTTTGAAATAGAAAGGTCAAATTAACTACACTAATTAACTTCAAGAAAAAAATTGATTTAACAAAAAATTGTACCAATGCATTTCTTTTATGGCCACAAATAATATTTTTTTGAGGCCCAAAGTATTATTTTTGGTTGATTTTCTTTATAGTAGGAGATTTGTGCGCAATACTCTTCATTTTGTCAAATGTAAATTTCTTTATTGTGATGACTGATTGGAATATTTTGTTGGCAATAATGTTTAACACAATGTGGCGTGCATATGTTACCCTGTTTTCTTCTTTAGGTTGCAATATCACAATGGACTATTGCTCTAGATGAACCATTGAGCATGTCCCACTAAAGAAAGGGAGGATACCTGATTACACTAAAAAAGTGTAATCATTAGTCCCTAAATAGCTTTAGTTAATTCAATTAGGTTGTTTATATGCTCATTTTAGTCTAATAATGTCCCTAATGATGTTTTATGCTTGATTTATAAGTTTGGAGCTTAAAAGGGGCTGAGATTCAGCTTAAATGGACAAAACGATTCACTTGTTGACCGTACCTACAGCCTGGTAACCGTGCCTACGGTACCTAACCATAGGTACAGTCGTCAGAATCATACATACGCTTGCACTAAACTTGTAAACTTCGGCAAAGGTGTTGGAGCGTAAAACCATCCATAAGAAGACCATACCTATGGTGGCCTAACCATACCTACGATATATGGAATCCCTATATTATTTCTAGATTATAAATATGAGTTTGTATGCGAATTTGGGGATCTTAGTTTTATTTTCTCAGCTTTGTACAAATTTTCTCTCTATAATCCTTAGAATTTTAATTATATTAGCTTAGTTCATTGTAGTTCTTTTAGATTTGCATTGTAAGAGAACTTAAGAGTTGTTTTCAATACAATTTCCATTCCAATTTTCACTAGATTTCAATTACTTGCTTTAAATTCAATCGAATTGCCATCACTTTCATGGATGTGTGTAGCTAACTTCTCAAATTGGGTTCAATTGTGAACAACACTTGAAGAATTCCAGGATTCATTGAAGGTATTCCATGAATTCTATATTTTATCTACTTGGAATTCTAATTCTCTTTGATTGATTGTTGGATCTCTTAGATCACTTATGCTATTAATTATGTTTGGCAATTTCAAGCCACGTTCTAGCAATTATGGCTTGGAGTTGACCAAATTGATGGTATTAGCTTAGGATCCTCAGATTGATTATAAATCTAACATCAATTAGAGTTGAATTCTCAAATTTTAAAGCTAAATCTTTCGAATTTCTACCCTTGAATGTGAATTAGAAATTTGAGTTATAAACCTTCGATGAGTCATTGGATCATTTAGGTGTTTGGATCAATTGAGCCCAATTCCCCTTTAATTTGTTCAAACCTCATTTGTGCTTCAATGTCGTAGCTATTAAACAATCAAAAAACCCAAATCAATTTTTCCTTTTCTCTTTTTAAGAAGCATTTTACTAAATTGTGTGAATTTTGAAAGTGCTGAGGGCTAGTTTTGCCCGATAGGCTATATTGGGCTCAATCCTTATGGAAAATCAAAATTGGTACTTACCGAGTTATGCTTCGTCATGGCCACTTGCTCTTGGGTGTACATTACTTTTGTTGTGTCAAGTTTTAGGGCCATTGTTGGGAATTGAAGGTGAAGGTGAACATTCAACAACTTTGGAAATCCCACAACAAGTGGATTGCTTCTCCATCAATATCTACAACAATAGAGTAATCTTCAGCTTAGGCCTTAGGTAACTTCGTTCTATCCTTTGTAATTGTGAGCATAATAGATTTAGGATTCCTTCTTTGTTTTTCCTTTTTAGTTTAGATTTGCATTTTACTTGGATTGGTGGATTATTAGTGATGGTTAGGACTTTTGTGCTATGGTGCTTATCGGTGATATTGTTTTTGCATAAGGAGAACAGAGGTTTGGTTCGATTGAATTTGAAATTGCTTGAAGTGGTGGAAATTTGTATGTGGAGATTGGAGAGTTTGAAAGGAAATTGGTGGTTGAGAATTGTGAATCGACATGTTGAGACATGGATTGCCAATTTGTATAGGCACTGCATAACATTTTGAATTCACGACTTAACCTATTCTTAGTAGTTTATTTTTCCACACATCATCTCTACACGTAGACATAGGCTCAATGAAAAATGTTTCTTAATGGGTTGAGAATGATGGTAATAGGAGTGTCCATAGTTATGGTGATGTGCAAACACCTCCTCGTCGGTCTTACAAACCAAGGGGTTCAAATGAATTCATATTCTCAAATCTACAATTTGGGGTGGCCAAATTACTCCAATCTTGGTTGGGAGAATGAGGGAATGTCAACTCCCCAACAATACCAAGCCTCATCTCATTTATATCCAACACAAACCCTACCGTAACCTTATCATGTACAAGTGGATAATGCATATCAATCTTATCACACTAGCACACTAGAGGACACTCTAGGGGATACCTTAGAGGACACCTTACAACAATGCATGCAAATACAAAATAGTGTAAACTCAAGGGCGGACAACACACTTGAACAATAAGGTAGGGCACTTAATGATATAAAGGGTCACTTGACCCTATTGATACAAACCTTGGGTGTTCAAGCGAGGGAAGAAATTCCCACTCAATCTCAACCCAATCCTCCCAAACAAGTGCTTGAAAGTGATTCCAATCTAACTCTCCTTCATAAGCAAGATCATCCCACCTCTACCCTTAAGAGTGAGGAAATCAATCATAGATCACACCATTCTTTCTCAAGATTTCGAGTCTAGGGAAGATACTTTTAAACTAAGGGAGAAAAGCATTCAAGATGAGAAAATGGATGAAAAAACTAAATGGGAGGAAATCATTGAAAAAGTTTATGAGGAGAGTGTAGAAAAGAGTGAGGAAAAAGTTAAGGGACTAACTAGTGAGAGAGAAGAGGAGTCAATGAAGGTCAAAAATGAGAAAGACCATATCGAGGACCCTCTAGAGAACCATTGTCTTTGGTGAAGGTTTTGATCTTTTATATGTCAAGGATGTTCAAGTGTAAGAGGATATTGTTGCTTTAGAGGTCATATCAACCATGTTGGTGAGTTAAGGGACCCTTACTCTTAAGCCTCTAGCACCTAGTCCTAACACGTCGAATCCTTTGAAGCTTGAAACCCCAATATTATAACCGACTACCTTTCAGCTAGGTAAACAACTAGAGAGATGGGAGGTTAAAGGGGTTCATGTAGTGACTTTCATAGGCAGCATGGTGCATGGTCCAATGACTCTATTTACATTCTATGACCCTTTTGGCCTATGTGTGCGTAATTGTTATATCATTGAGTTTATCAGTGATGTTGAAATTGGTTGTCTACCCTCGTTTGACCTCTTTATAAGTCGCCCTAGTGGACGTGTGGAATGATGGCAAATTTTCACTTATTGATATAAAGTGATTCCTTCTTGTGAGTTTATGTAGGAGTAAGGGCAGTTTAGATAGTTTTTGCTTTTGTTAAGTTTTGTTAGTTAGGTTTCCATTTTAGTTGAGGGGTGCACTTAGGCCCCCTAACCTTTTCTTTTTTGTCGTTTCATCTTATTTTGTGCCTTGTCTTCAATACATGAAGACAATGCATTATTCTAGTCGGGCCGGGGGGGGGGGGGGGGAGGGGGGGAGAGTAGTTTAGAGGCTTAACCTCTATTTTTGCTTTTATTTTGCTAGTGTTGCACTTTTAGCAAACTTTTGTAGAAAATTTTTGAAAATTTTGAATTGATGATGATGACTTTGTTAGTTAGAGATAGAATTTAGATACCATTTGTATGTGCATGTATTCCACCATTTGTATCTAAAACTCTATTATTCACAGTGGATGTCATTTTTTAGCTTTATTGCATATATCTTGTTGTTTTCTTCAATCTCTTTATGGTTAATGGATTATTCTCAAGTTTTATATTCTACGGCTATCATTCAGTTACTTGGAATCTTTGGTAGAGATTGGAGTATCTTATGGTTCTGACCTTTCATTTTACTATCTTTAGCACATCTTTCCATATTTTACATATTATTGCTTTGTTATTTATGGTGAATGTGTTAATACTTTATTTGAGGGATCATAGCATATTCATGAGATTCAATCTTTGATTTTTGAATGGTTTGGGTGTTGCATTGTATATTCATAGCATGATGAGCATTACATTCTTGATTTTGATGTTTTGTAGGATGTTATCTTTAGTACACATTAGTGAGGGGATTACAGTCATTGAGCACAAATCATGGATGTAACTTTATTGTATTAGTTTGTGCATTTGTAGCCTTACTTGAGTGGAAATCTTAACCTTCTGAGCTTTAGAGCTTCGTATCTTGTTTGAGGAGAGTTTACATTTATTCAATAAGATTTCTATTGATCCTTATCATTTTCAATGGCTTCGTTGCATTTGTTTTGGCTTATATGTTTTATATTGCCTTTTATGTTGACACTCACATTTATTCGAGATCTATTTCATATATGCTTTGGAGATGATTTTAAGCCATCTTTCTTCATCTCGAGCCAACTAGTTGTGTTTGATTCTATTCCCTTTGTAAACCATCTCTTCTTAGCCCTTTTGATGTGTGATCTTGCTTGAGTTGGATCCATTATTGAGATAAATTTATTGGTAAGAGGCACAAGCCTTCATCCCATAAAAGCCCATGAAAGGGGCTTTAGTGTGCAATTGTAAAGAGAAAATATTGAAGGTGCAAAATGAGCAAAAAGAGAGAAGTAGAAGAAAAGAAAGAAAAGGAAAAAGAAACCAGAAAAACAAGAGGGGGGGGGGGGGGAAGGGGGGTGGGTTAAAGCCTCAAAGAGTCAAGGAAATGTATTTAGAAAGCGAAAGCTTGAGAAAAGGAGAAGAATTGCTTCATTAACATTACATGCCTTAATCACACATGTATTATATTCTTGTACCTCCTCCTTCCTTCCTATACTTTACCTTGAAACCCTATTGGCATTCCTTTACAAAGTCCTTTCTGATCCAAAAGTATGCACTTCATTTGAGATCTTGTTTGAATTTAAGCTTTTACTTGTCATCATAATTAGTTGATATCTAAGCTATAAGTATTATTTCATAAAGTCATGCTAAGATTGATACACTTGCATTATTAATATTTTGAACATGTGGATTGCTCTCTTACATGTTATAGCATTTACTTCTTTTTAGAGCTTTCCATTGAAAGGAACCTCGTGCTTAGTTGTTTGAGAGTGTATGCCGGTGAGGATTTGGACCAAGGCTCCAAGGCTATGAATTTGTGAGTATATATTTTTGAACTATATTGCATGATTCTAGCACATACACACATGAACCTTATTTTTCTGTCCTTATTAATATAATCTTGCTTACATTGATATTAGAAGTGAATTGTTGAGATTGCTTTAATACATCTATGCATCATGCCTATGTTATTCTAGATCCTTGATTGATGACCATGAGTTGATGTTTGTGAGTGTCATCATTGTAAGCCCTCACGAGACACCACTCATCCACTAGGGGTAACCTAGGGGTTCAAAGGCTTAATGCATGAGATAAATACATCCGTGACTGCTACGAAAGTGAAGATTATCTTTTATTTAGTGTTTTGCTAGGAACTAGCAAAAGCAAGATAGGGGTGGTGATTACACTTAAAAAGTGTAACCATTAGCCTCTAAATAGTTTTAGTTAGTTTGTTTAGGTTGTTTAGAGCTCATTTTAGTCTAATAATGCCCATAATGATGTTTTTTGCTTGATTTGTAGGTTTGGAGGTTAAAAGGGCTGAGATTCAACTTAAAAGGGCAAAACGGTCTCCTTGTTGACCATACTTACGGTATGGTAATCGTGCCTATAGTATCTAACCGTAGGAACGGTCGTGGGAAGAAACTTGCAAACTTCAACAAAGGAGTTGGTGCGAAAAACCATCCGTAAGAAGACCATACCTATGGTGGCCTAATCGTACCTACAGTCTATGGAATCCCTAATTTATTTGTAGCCTATAAATATGAGTTTGTTAGAGAATTTAGGGATCTTAGCTTTATTTTCTAAGCTTTGTACAAATTTTCTCTCTAGAATTCTTAGAATTTTAATTGTATTAGCTTAGTTCATTGTAATTCTTCTAGATTTCCATTGTAAGAGTAGTTGAGAGTTGTTTTCAATACAATTTTCATTCCAATTTTCACTAGATTTCAATTACTTGCTTTAAATTCAATTAAATTGCCATCTCTTTCATGGATATGAGTAGCTAACATCTCAAATTTGGTTCAATTGTGAAGAACACTTGAAGAATTCAAGGATTCATTAAAGGTATCCCATGAATTCTATGTTTTATCTACTTGGATTTATAATTCTCTTTGATTGATTGTTGGATCTCTTAGATCACCTATACTATTAACTATGTTTGGCAATTTTAAGCCATGATCTAACAATTGTGGCTTGGAGTTGACCAAATCGATGGTTTTAGCCTAGGATCCTTAAATTGATTATAAATCTAACATCAATTAAAGTTGAATTCTCAAATTGCAAGTCTAAATTTTTTGAATTGCTACCCTTGATTGTGGATTAGCAATTTGAGTTATAAACCTTCGATGAGTTGTTGAATCGTTTAGGCGTTTGGATTAATTGAGCCCAATTCCCCTTTAATTTGTTCAAACCTCACTTGCGCTTCAATTTCTTAGCTATTAAACAATCAAAAAACCCAAATCAATTTTTACTTTTCTCCTTTTAAGAAGCATTTTACTAAATTGTGTGAATTTTGAGAGTGTTGAGTGCTAGTTTTGGCTAATAGCCTATATTGGGGTCAATCCTTGTGGAAAATTGACATCGGTACTTACCGAGTTAAACTTCATCGCGGCCACTTGCTCTTGGGTGTGCACTACTTTGGTTGTGTCAATACCTGACATGCCTCTATCATGATATCCACTTGGGAGCACTCCTAGTGCATCCATCCAAGGTGCGAGTAGCAGGAGTCCAAGCACTTGGGTTTCATTGGGGTCAAATTCTAGCCGTGATGGTAACGCATTAATTTTATTATTGTATTTGTAACCACTAGCATTTTATTACAACATTTTGTTCCATTGTACTTGATTGATAAGTTACCTTACATGAGCACTTTACAGGAAGCAACTTGGTGGAAACGCAGGGAGAGGTCCTACTTATATGCATGGACCTTGGACCAAGGATGGTGGAAAAATAAAAATCATCACTAATAAGGAAGGCATCCCATCATGGATGAGCATTCTAAGCTTGCCTCTCATGTAGGGATGTTGGTTCGAAATGGTACTGATTGTACTCTAAAAGTGCAATCTACATGCCTTAATTAGTTCCTTATTAGACCTAGAGTAGGATTAATTATATAATTTTAGTTCTAATTCGTATCTAACTTAGTTTATTTTATGTAAACAGGAATGTTGGCCCAAAAGGCAACCCAAGAGGGGGATGAATTGGGTTTTTCAAAACTAATTGTAGTTAAGACTAATTTAAAATTAATCTAAGCAATGTAACAGTAACTTAAAGTTTATGCAATGCAATATAATCAAGCAAGAAATGAAAGCAGAGCACAAAAAGAAACACCAAGAATTACCGAGGTTCAACCACAACTTGTAGTCTACGTCCTTATCTCAAGATCCTCTTGAAGACTTCTTCCACTTTGTAATATCCAATTACAAGATGGAGTCTAGTTGAAGTGCCTAACTCACCCTCCTTAAAGCTTACACCCAAACTTCAATATCTCAAGAATTTTGTCCAAGATTTCTCAAACTTACACAAGTGTTTTTCTTGAACTGGAGAACACTCAAACTTTAACTCACAAGCAAATAGAGATATACAGTTGAAATACACACTCTCTATGAAGAATAAATAAGAATTGAATAGCTCACTACATGCCAACTCTTGAGGACAATGAGAATTTTCAGAAGTTGAAAGAATTTTCAGCTCAATGATCAGTGGAATGTTATATCTCTTGTCCATAAATGTGTTTGGAGTCTTGTATATAAAGTCCTTAATCAATTTCGGCCGTTGGTGGTAGTTGAGCCTTCATTTAATGAGAGATCAGACCATTATAATATATAAAAATATAGCCGTTAGTCCTTAGGTGTCGACACATATACTCCATGTGTCGACACATCATGCTGTAGTTGGTTACTGGCTCCATGTGTCGACACATCAAAACCATGTGTCAACACCTGCATATGCATTTCTCAAATTTTGCCCTCTGTCTTCATGTATCGACTCATTGAACCCAAACATGACTTTCTTTGCTTTACTTAGCCAATGTCACTTCAAACACTTCAAGCTTCTCAAGTGATCTTCTCTTTGGGGTATCAAAAAACATTTTCAATGATCTTCAAATAAGAGATGTTGATTGAAAGAGCTCCAATTCAATTCTAGATTGAATTCTTCTTCTTGAATAATCATGATGCCTTCACGCTCTTTTCTTTGAGATTTCAAAGTATCCTCCCAAAGCTTGATGATATCTTCTTCGAACACCTTCAATCTCTTCGAAATTAATTCAATGGATTGATATTTGAATAGATTTCATTCCTTTTCATAGCTCATCCATGATTGAATTATTCTTCTTGTTGATCAAACTTGAACAACTTTGGATGCCTTCGAAACCTCCTTTTTGAGTCTCCAATACATTTTCTCAAGACTGGATGATTTCTCCCTTGAGCACCTTCAATCTCTTCGAATTCAAATTATTGGATTGATTTTTGAATAGGTGTTATTCTTCTATTTTGGTCCATTACTCATCATTAACTTATTGTGCATCCCACTTTGATATTTACTCAGCTTTTAGTCTAAGAATTATTTCTTATTGTTCTGTACACTAATTAAAATCATTAGTAAACTAACACAAGGTTTAGTTATCATTAAAATCAAGCCACGGAGTCAACAATCTCCCCCTTTTTTATGATGACAAAACCTTTGCAAAGTAAGCATGAGACTAATTGAAAGAAGCAAAGAGTAAAGTTTCATACCAGCAAAAAAATACTCCCCCTTTCTTCTGTAGTTATGCAATTGATGTTCCAAAAAAAAAAACTTTCTTTTGTTCTTCAACGATTGATCAAAATAGTTTTTGTTCTTCATCAATTGATCGAAACAATACTTAATTTTATAGCAACT
This sequence comes from Euryodendron excelsum, assembly GCA_033060915.1. Classification (NCBI taxonomy): domain Eukaryota; kingdom Viridiplantae; phylum Streptophyta; class Magnoliopsida; order Ericales; family Pentaphylacaceae; genus Euryodendron; species Euryodendron excelsum. The sequence continues at coordinate 23,922,004 of CM065396.1, forward strand.
TTGTTAGAATGTTACCATTCTTCTCCCCCTAAAGAATGTATATTATCATAAACCATTCTACTTTACCATTCTTCTCCAACTTACTATACCAATCTTCTCCCCTTTTTTGTCAAGTCATCAAAAATAGAAATAAAGTGTATAACAAAGACAGGTACAATAATAAAAAAAAATCTTAAAACAAGATAATTATTATAAATAAGGCAGTAATCTACGCATTGATCCATCAATGCATTAACAACACAGTTAGATTTCATTCTCAAAAAGGATTTTATACAGTTACAGACATCCAACAAAAACAAAACAAAAAAAAAATATTACATAGATATTGTCTTTTGAGGATAACACACCATCCTTTGAAAGTAGAAGAGGACCATGCAAAAATGAGAATGCAAGAGAGAGAGAGAGAGAGAGAGAGAAAGTAATAGTAAGTGGGTTATTTGGGAGAGGGAGGTGGAGATGAGATTAGTACAAGAGGGGTTTCTTTGGTATTGGAGAATTTCTTTCCAAGCCTATCTCTCTGCCCATATTTGTGACCAAAAGAAGTGGGAATGGGGGCATCAGATTTAGTTGCAGAAGAATCATCCTCTTGGCCTTGCTCCTCTGCCTCAATGTCCTTCTTAGCATTCTCTTATTCACCATCTCCTCCTTCTTCCTCATTTTTCCTTCTTCAACCTTATTTACACCTTCTTCTTCACCCTTTTTTTCACCTTCTTCATCTTCTCTAATATTTCTTCTTATAAGTTTTCTTCCTCTCCATCCTCATATTCTTCCTCTTCATCTTCTATCATTTTTTCTTTTTCTTTTCTCAATATTTTCACTTCTTTCTTCGGTTCTCTCATCTTTCTTTCAACAAACATCATTCTTGTGGCAGCAATGTCTGCCTTCTTGTTCAACTTCTCTAAAGATTCCATCACTTGTGCCATAAACTCAACCATACCCCCTTCACTTCCTTCAAAACCATGAATGAGATTTCTCTTGGCACTCCTTGCCCTAAAAGTACTCCCAGTTGTAGTCTTTTCCTTTGAAGCATCGCCCTATGAAGGTTTCTTCGTGGGTTTAGGAGTCCATTTGTTGTTTTTTTATAATATACCCCATCCTTTTAAGAGTGTTTTCATTATACTCATCACTGATGGACTTTGGAGTTCTTTTCTTCTCATTCTTCAAATCGATCTTAAAATGTTTAAAGACTTTGGCCAAAAAGATCCCATATGGCAGGCTGATTTTGGCAAGTGTGGCTTTAAACATGTGATCCAAAATAAACAAAGGTAAGTCTATTTTAGTGTCGGTCATATATGCCCATAAGAAGAATAATTCCTTGTCAAAAATGTCCTTATATTTCCCAGCCTTGGGAATAAATATAGTGCAAGCAAAGTGATGCACTAATCTCAGTTCAAGAGGCAAGTTATTGGCCAGGGGTTGTATACATTTATCCATTTCTTTCCCATAAAAACTTTTAATTGATCTTTTCTCTTCACATCATCTCTATATACTTCTCCTCCAAGGCCAATACCGAGAATTTCTCTAATGACAATTCTACTCAAAGTGAAAATCACACCTTTTACATAACTTATAATGGACACATTTCCATATTCCCTTTTAGCATTAGCAAAAAAAATGGGCAACTAGGTCAGGGTATACATCATCCCTTAGGGTTGTCATGGGTTTCCAACCCAAATTCCCAAGTTTTGTGTTCAAATCAAATATATGCTTGTCAAAGAATATGTAATTTACCCATCTACCATTAAAGACCTTCCTAAGAGAGAAAGTTGTATTGTACCTCTCTTGAGCTTTGTCCTCACTAAAATACAATTCGTTCCATTCTAGGGCTGTGGCGGACCGTGACTCACCCTTCTTGAATTTCTTCCTCTTTTCTTTGTCTTTGCTCGATTCCCCCTTAGATTTCCTCTTCTGGCCCTTTTTAGATTGAAGGGTCGACATGCCTAGGGCTTTCTTGCCCTTACGTGATTTGTCAGATTTGGGTGCCATGAAAAGGTTAATGCAGGTTGAGAGAGGTTGGGGATGGATCGGTTAGGGTTTTTTTGGAGTTTGGATGAGAGATTTGAGGGTTGGTTGGTAGCGGTTGGTTTGGTTCGAAAAGGGAGGGAGAGAAATAGATATAAAGAGAGAGAGATAGATAAAAAAAAAAATTTCAAATGACGTTAAAACAGGGGTGTTTTAGATATAAAGACCCGAAGCATGTGTCAGCACATGAAAATGATGTGTCCACACCTTGAGTCAGATTGGATATCTATGGACTCAGGGGCAATTCCTTATTTTGAGGAGATAATATGAACATGCAATTAATTTTAATAACACAAAAAGCATTTCATAAAAACAATCAACGCACATGATTACATTTAAAACACAAATAATATGAATGTCATTCAAATTTAACAACGATCAATATATAGGATCACTCATTCCCAATTCTCTTCTTATCATGCAAAATCTATCCTTACTTAATGGCTTTGTAAAAATGTTAGCTAATTGCATGTTTGTGCTCACAAAATCAAGTTCAAATCACCTTTTTGCACATGATCTCGTATGAAATAATATCTAATCTTAATGTGTTTTGTACGAGAGTGTTGAATAGGATTTTTAATCAAATTTATAGCACTTCTATTGTCACATCTAATGGGTATATGTTCAAATGTAATGCCATAGTCTTCTAATTGATGTTTAATCCACAACATTTGAGCACAACAACTTCTGGCTACTATATGTTCAGCCTCAGCTGTGGAAAAAGTAACCTAGTTTTGTTTTTTGCTAAACCAAGACATAGGCATGTTGTCTAGGAGTTGACAAGAGCCACTTGTGCTCTTCCTATCAACTCTACTCCCCGCATAGTCAGCATCAGTGTAACCAATTAAATTAAAGAATGTGCCATTTGGATACCATAATCCAAGGTTAGGTGCGTACTTGCGATATCGAAAAATCCTCTTCACAACAATCATATGAGACTCTTTAGAATTAGATTGAAATCTTGCACAAAGACAAACACTAAACATAATATCGAGCCTACTAGCAGTTAAGTATAACAAAAAACCTATTATGCTTCTATAAAGTTTAGTATCTACTAATTTACCTTTCTCATCATTGTCTAATTCTGTTGAAGTACTCATTGGAGTACTTACAGGCTTTACATCTTCTATGCCAAACTTTTTGATTAAATCCTTAATATATTTAACTTGGTTGATAAAAATACCTTCCTTTGATTGCTTGATTTGAAGACCGAGAAAGTAATTGAGTTCTCCCATCATACTCATCTCAAATTCTCCCTGCATACACTTGACAAACTCCTTACAAAGCAACTTATTAGTAGCACCAAATATAATGTCATCTACATATATTTGTACTAAAAGCATTTCATTATGTCTAATTTTAATAAAAAGAGTAGTATCAACCTTTCCTCTTAAGAAACCATTTTCAATCAAGAATTTGCTTAATCTTTCATACCAAACTCTTGGGGCTTACTTCAAACCATATAAAGCTTTTGATAATTTAAAAACATAATTAGGAAACTTTGGATCTTCAAATCCAAGAGGTTGCTCAACATATACTTCTTTAGTAATAAAACCATTTAGAAATGCACTCTTGACATCTATTTGATAAAGTTTGAAGTTCTTAAGACATGAAAATGCAAGCAACATTCTAATAGCTTCCAATCTAGCTACTGGGGCATAGGTTTCATCAAAGTCAATGCCTTCTTTTTGGCTATATCTTTGAGCAACAAGTCTTGCCTTGTTCCTGACAACAATTCCAGATTCGTCCATTTTATTTCTAATGACCCATTTAGTTCCAATAACAGGATGATCATTAGGCCTAGGAACAAGATGTCATACCTCATTCCTTTCAAATTAGTTCAATTTCTCTTGCATAGCATTTATCCAAAGCTCATCATTTTCAACATATTGAAAACACTTTGGTTCTATTTGAGATAAAAATGTAAGATGATTATATATTTCAAAGAGAGGATCTAGTTTTTACCCCTTATAAACGATCACCTAGGATTTGCTCAGTTAGATGATTATGCACAAATTTTCACTTCTTAGGTAGACCTTCATTTACATCTTGTTGGCTTGATAAGGCTTCTTGCACTTCTTTCTCTTTTTGTGAGTCTTTATTTGAGCTTGGATTGATGATCAACTTGTTTTCATCTATGTCATCGCTCACAAGATTTTTAGAATGAGAGTTATGCTCATCAAATGTGACATGAACTGATTCTTCAACCACTAGAGTTCTCTTATTATGGACTCTATATGCCTTACTATGTGTTGAATATCCAAGAAATACACCATCATTAGATTTTGCATTGAATTTATTGAGGTTGTCTTTATTGTTATTTAATACAAAGTATTTACGCCCAAAGACTCTAAAGTATGAGACATTTGGTTTCTTTTCTTTCCAAAGCTCATATGGGGTTTTGTTTAAAAACTTTCTAAGCAAAACTCTATTTAAAACATAACAGGCTGTAATGACAGCCTCAACTTAAAAAATACTTTGGTAATCCATTTTCACAAAGCATGGTTCTTCCCATTTTTTCCAAAGTTCTATTTTTCCTCTCAGCAACCCCATTTGTTGAAGTGTTCTAGGAGCTGAAAAGTTATGATCAAAACCATTTTCATCACAAAATATTTCAAAGGGTTTGCAATCAAATTCTCCACCATGGTTAGTCATTATAGAGGTTATTGTAAAACCTTTCTTATTTTGAAGCTTTTTGCAAAACTTTGTAAAGAAAATAAATATTTCATCCTTGTGAGCCTAGAAGAATACCCATGTAAATCTAGAGAAGTCATCAACAATAACAAGTGCATATTGTTTCCCACCAAGGTCCAAATAAGTCCATATGCAATAGTTGTAATGGCCTAGAAGTGGTCAACATATTTATAGATTTAAAAGAGATACGAGTTTTTTTTCCTATTTGACAAGCATCACAAACTCTATCTCTGTCAAATTTGATTTTAGGAGGACCTTTGACCAAATCATTTTTAGAAATCTTCGAAAATCTGCTCATGCTAATGTGACCAAGTCTTCTATACAACAACCAACTTTCATTACCATTCATAACAGCAAGGCACTCAACTTTGCAAAGAGATAAGTCATTTAGATCAAAGATATATATATTGCCTTGCATATGCCCAGTGAGAATTGTCTTGTTACTATTGATATCAACTACATCACATTTTAAGGATTCAAATATAACCTTGCATCCCTTGTCACATAATTGACTTATACTCAAAAGATTGTATTTGAGTCCTTTAACAAGTAAAACATTCTCAATAGAAGTAGAAGAATTCTTACTAATGCTACCTAAACTAATGATCTTCCCTTTGCTATTGTCTCCAAAGGTGACAAATCTTCCATCCTTTGGTGAGAGATAAGTGAATTGAGCATCATCTCTCGTCATGTGCCTTGAGTATCCACTATCCAAGTATCAATGGTCCTTCTTGTATTTAGCTTGAAGACATACTTACAAAATAGTTCATTTGACCTTAGGTACCCAAACTATCTTGGGTCTCATTGGGATTAGTCTTCAATGGCCTTCTTGGAGCCTATGTATTGTTACGACCATATGATCTTTGCGTGGTATAACATCTAGTAGCAATGTGTCCTACTTTTTGGCAGTAAAAACATGAAGTCTGTGATTTTCTTGTAAAGGAGATAAATATGGTTTTTGAAAACTTTTTTCCTTTTGAATGGATTAAAATCAAGTCCGGCTTTATCAAAAGTGCATTTTTGTTTTCCAAGAATAGCATCCAATTTTTCTTTTTCATTTACACACCGAAAAAGAGATGTTTCGAAGTGTTTAACTTTTTCTTTCAAAACATGATTTTCTTCAACCTTTTCTTTTGAAAGAGTGGAATCTTTTGAAATAGAACTTTTCTTAATTTCTTCTGTCAAAACACAAATTTCGTTTTTCAAATCTCTATTTTCCTTTTGTAAATCCTCATTCTCCTCGGTTAGTGTAGAGACCATCTTTTTTAGAAAATTATTTTTTATTCCTATTTTTTTTTAATTCAACAATCAAATCATCAAACGTATCTTGTAGTTTATTAAATGTAAATTGAGAAGGATTAAGAGATGATACCTCACTTTCTTCTTCATGAGTCATGAGACATAAATTTGCCACTTCTTGAGGTTCGGTTTCCTCTTTGGAGGTAGATTCCTCATCATCACTCCAAGTGATAGCAGTCATTGCCTTTCTTGCTCTATATTTCCTTTCTTCCTTTTTAAGCATGGGGCAATCAGCTCTTATATGGCCTAGCTTTTTGCATTCAAAGCATATTATGGTTTATTTTTTGCTAGAATCTCCCTTAGCTTCTTGCTTCTTTCCACCTTTCCATTTTTTTTTCATGAACCTTTTGAATTTTTTTGTGCTAAGAGCAATGTCCTCATCATCCTCATCACTTGTTGGTTCATTTTCTTGAGTGATGGATTTGAATGCCATTGATTTCTTTTTCTTGTCTTCATCTTCTTGAGCATGTTGTCTTTGAGTGAGCTCATATGTCATGAGGGAGCACAAAAGTTCTTCGAGAGGCAAGGTATTGAGCTCCTTAGCTTATTGAATTGCAATGACCTTGGCTTCCCAAGTCTTTGGCAATAATCTTAGAATCTTCCTAACTTGTTCACTGTTAGGATAAACTTTTCCAAGAGACTTCAAGCTATTAATAATGTCGGTAAACCTTGTAAACATATTGGTAATGGACTCATTAGATTTCATCCTAAACAATTCATAGTTATGCACTAAAATATTAATTTTGGACTCCTTGACTTGATTGGTACCCTCATGAGTTACCTCAAGTCTATCCCATATTTCCTTAGCTAATTCACAAGTAGAAATGCGATTGAATTCATTAGGATCAAGAGCACAATACAAAACATTCATGGCTTTAGCATTAGATTGCAAAAAGTTCAAATCATCTTCATCCCATTCAGATTCAGGTTTAGGGACTTTAATCCTTTTAACCTTCTTTGTAGGAATTTTGAGACCATTTAAAATAATTCTCTATAATTTATAATCAACAAACAGTATGTATATGCTCATTCTATTTTTTCAATAATTGTAATTAGTGACATTAAACATAAGAGGCCTGTTAGTGGATTGACCCTCACCTAGAGAGCTTCCAAAATTGACTGTCATGGATCAATTCCTAGGGTGTTAAGCCAAAAAAAAGAACACAAGCTCTGATACCAACTGCTAACCCAAAAGACAACCCAAGAGAGGGGTGAATTGGGTTTTTCAAAACTAATTACAGTTAAGACTAATTTAAAATTAATCTAAGCAATGTAACAGTAACTTAAGGTTTATGCAATGCAATATAATCAAGTAAGAAATGAAAGCAAACCTCAAAAAGAAACACCAAGAATTACTGAGGTTCAACCATAACTTGTGGTCTACGTCCTCACCCCAAAATTCCCTTGAAGTCTTCTTCTACTATGCAATATCTAATTACAAGATGGAGTTTGGTTGAAGTGCCTAGGTTACTCTCCTTGAATCTTACACCCAAGCTTTAATGTCTCAAAAATTTGGTCCAAGATTTCTCAAACTTACACAAGTGTTTTTCTTGAACTAGAGAACACTCAAACTCTAACTTACAAAAAAATAGAGATATAAAATTGAAGTACACATTCTCTATAAAGAGTAGATAAGAATTGAATAGCTCATTAAATGCCAACTCTTGAGGACAATGAGAATTTTCAGAAGTTAAAAGAATTTTCAGCTCAATGATCAATGGAATGTTATATGTCTTATCCATAAATGTGTCTGCAGTCTTGTATATGAAGCACTTAATGTTGTTGGTGGTAGTTGAGCCTTCATTTAATGTGAGATCAGACCATTATAACATTTAAAAATATAGTCGTTAGTCTCCAAGTGTCGACACATACACTCCATGTGTCAACACATCATGCTGGCATTGGTTATTGGCCTCCATGTGTCGACATCTCAAAGCCATGTGTCGACACATCATGCTGTGGTTGGTTACTAGCTCCATGTGTCGACACCTGTAGATGTATTTCTCAAATTTTTCCCTCTGTCTTCATGTGTTAACTCATTGAACCCAGTCACGACCCTCTTTGCTTTACCTGGCCAATGTTACTTCAAACACTTCAAACTTCTCAAGGGATCTTCTTTTTGGGGTATCAAGAAACTTTTTCAATGATCTTCAAATAAGAGATGTTGATTGAAAGAGCTCCAATTCAATTCGAGATTGAATTTTTCTTCTTGAATAATCATGATGCCTTCATGCTCTTTTCTTTGAGATTTCAAAGTATCCTCCCAAAGCTTGATGATATCTTCTTCGAACACCTTCAATCTATTCGAAATTAATTCAATGGATTGATATTTTAATAAATGTCATTCATCTTCATTGCTCATCCATGATTGAATTCTTTTTCTTGTTGATCAAACTTGAACAACTTTGGATGCCTTCAAAACCTCCTTTTTGAATCTCCAACGCATTTTCTCAAGACTTGATGATTTCTCCCTTGAGGACCTTCAATCTCTTTGAATTCAAATTATTGGATTGATTTTTGAATGGGTGCTATTCTTCTATCTTGGTCCATTACTCATCCTTAGCTTGTTGTGCATCCCACTTTGATATTTACTCAACTTTTAGTCTAAGACTTATTTCTTATTGTTCTGTACACTAATTAAAATCATTAATAAACTAACACAAGGTTTAGTTATCATCAAAATCAATGCACTGAGTCAACAAGGAATCCTAACTTAAAAAGGACAAAATCAAACCAAAAGTGCAATAATTGTTCGAACATGTTGACCCAATGGGTGATCTCCATAGCTGGTAATTGATTTTGATAATCACAAAACCTAGTCACCATGATCTAATGTGTTTAACTTAAGTGTGCAGCTTAGTCTAATTATGGGCAATAAGAGTGCCAACACCATAAAGGGCATATGAGCAGTTTGTGAGAAATTACATCAATTCTGTCAATACTAGAATCTCAACCAGATTGATGACACCTGCATATGAAGAAATGAGATTTGGATATGGATATGGGTAATGACATCTATGGCCAACTCATTTACAATGAAGACCTTCGATCCTCATTTTTGTTCCACTAAAAGAAGAATGCAAGCTTGAACATGCCATCCTTAAAAGCATTGTGCAGGGAGCTCAAACGAGAAGTACATCAAGATTGATGCCAATGCAGAAGATTGATAACACCTGACAGAGTGAAAAGACTTCACCACACAAGAAGATTGTTGACTTAAAATGGCTTGATGAACCACGAACTATAAAATGATCAAAAGTAGTTAAGAAGTTTGCAAAGCTGTCAAGAGAATCAGGAGAGCCCGACATGTTCACACCATCAAAGACTGATTGACAAAAGGGATAGGTTAAGCTCTATGGAAAGCAACAGCAGCTGCAACAGAGAACAAGATTGCTGACACCAACCAAGATTGCTGACAATCTTGGCGAAAAGCAAATGACAAAAGAAACAGGGAGACAAATTGACAGCACAAGCTAAAGATTGCTGATAACCATGTGAAATAAATAACTATAAAATAAGTAGAGATAAAGATTGGAAGCACGAAGTGAAGTTCATTAACAATATCGTTGAAGAGTAACGTCAAATACAATGGCAAGCCGAGATTGGTGACACCAAAAAAACAATTGCTGACAATCTTAGTAAGCAATGCTATCAAAAGAAACTGGGAGTTAGATTGGCAACACCAGTAGAAGATTGCTGACAATCTCAGTAGGAAATGGGAATTCGAAAATTTGCTCCAACAGGTCAGATTTTTCAAAACAATCTTAGTTTTTCATGCAATTAATGCACCTCTAACGGCTCTAATGGCTATTTCTTGTGAGAGACTATAAATATATGAGTTCAAACTCATTTATGAGTAAGAGACGAGGATCTTAAAGTGTAAAAATCCAAAAGCACTAAATCATCCTCATTCTCTTGTTCGTAGGCAAGGATTGAGCCGAACCTCTGTAAATCTCTTATTCTCTGCTTTCTACTGATTGCGTGTGTGTGTGTTGGCTGTTGAATGATTTTGCATGTTATCTTTATTTGTTAGCAATCTTAGGTCATATTTGTATCACCTATTGTTTGTCATTATTTAAACAAGGATTCATTTTGATTTACTGAAAAATCCTGCTATTCTTTTTAAGATCCTAATTCACCCTCCCCCCCTCCCCTCTTGGGACTATCTTTGACCCAACAATTGGTATCAGAGCCTAATGCTCATATATAAAGGCTTTACATCCTTGAGTAAAATCCATGGCCAACATAGCTAGAACATCCTTAGCAGAAAGTCAATCCACAAACAGACCTCTCTTGTTAAATGGCACGAACTATAATTATTGAAAAAACATAATGAAAATTTATATTCAATCTGCGGATTATGAATTGTGGAGTGTCATTACAAATGGATCTAGAATTTCCACTAAAAGAATTGAATTTGGTGAAGTGGCCAAACCTAAAGATGAGTGGGATGCTGATGACTTTAGAATTATGCAAACTAATACAAAGGCAATAAATGTATTGCATTATGCACTTGATCCCATTCAATTTAATAGAATTTCAACATGTGACACTACTAAAGAGATTTGGGACATGTTAGAAGTTACTCATGAAGGGACAAATCAAGTAAAAAAATCTAAAATTAATATTCTTATGCACAACTATGAGATGTTTAAGATGAAATTTGAGGAATCGATTACCGAAATATTTACAAGATTTACTAACATTATAAATGGATTGAAATTCCTTGGAAATATTTATTCCAATAGTGAACAGGTAAGGAAGATACTCGGATCCCTGCCCATGAGTTGGGAAGCTAAAGTGACAATAATAGAGGAGGCTAAGAATCTGAACACATTGCCTCTAAAAGAACTACTGGGGTCACTTATGACCTATGAGCTAACTCAAAGATAAAACACACTAGATGATGAGGAGAAAAAGAAAAAAAAATAGTTGCCTTCAAATTTGCCTCAAATGAACCAAACAGTGATGAAGAAAAGGACGAGGATTTAGCTTTCATTACCAAAAAGTTTAAGACGTTCATGAGAAAGAAATGGAGAAAAGGCAAAAAGTTTGAAGCTAAAGAAGATTCAAGCAAAGGAGATTCCACCATAATCTGTTTTGAATGCAAGAAACCAGGACATTTCAAGTCTAAATGTCCTCAGCTCAAGAAAAGAAGAAAAAGAAGCAATAAAGCTGCAGCAATGGTAGCAACCCTGAGTGGCAGTGAAGAATCAAGCTCAGATGATGATTCTGACACAGAAGAGGTAGCAAACCTCTGTCTGATGGCTCAAGAAGAAAATGAAAATGAGGTATCTACTTCTGAATTTACTTTAGATGAACTTCAAGATGCCTTTCATGACTTAATGGAGGAATTAGAAAAATTGGGAGCCAAAAACTGTTTTCTAAAAAAAATGATTTCTATCTTGACTAAAGAAAATGAGACTTTGGTTTCTAAAAATGATTCTTTGACAAATAAAATTAGAGATTTGGGAAACTCTCTTGAAAAGTTTGTGAAAGGGAGAGAAAATCTTGACTCAATCCTAGCAAGTCAAAAATGCACCTTTGATAGAGGAGGAATTGGTTACAATCTATTTATGAAAAAGAAGTCATACAAGAATTTTTTGGTCAAACCAAATGCCTCTAAAAATAGATATTTTTACTGTTAAAAATTTGGTCATTGTGTTAGCCAGTATTGGTTAAGGAGAACTTCCTTAAGTAATAACAAGATGAAATGGATACCAAAGAAGATTGTTGACCCTAACTTTGCCGGATCTAATATGAAGTGGGTACCAAAAATCAAAACTTAAAATCTATTTTGTGTAAGTTTGCTTAAGATCTCATCTAAAAAAAGAAGTATGGTATTTGGACAATGGTTGTTCAAGGCACTTGATGAAAGTCATTTCTCTTCTCTCACATCCAAAGATGGAGGAATGGTAACCTTTGGTGACAATAGCAAGGGTAAAATTATTGGGATTGGCAGCATTGGCAAGAAATCATCAACTATAATTGAAAATGTCCTTCTAGTTAAAGGTCTTAAACACAACTCACTGAGCATTAGTCAGCTGTGTGACAAAGGTTTCAAGGTAATTTTTGAATATTCAAAATGTTCTGTGGTAAATATTCTTGTTGGCTATACTGCTTTGAAAGGAATAAAACAGGGCAACATATATATTTTCAATCTGAATGATTTGTCTGCATCCACTTTAAAATGTCTATCTGCTGTAAATAAACCTAATGCATGGTTATGGCGTAGAAGGTTAGGACACACTCGTATGAGCACAATCTCTAAGGCTGTAAGACATGATATGGTGGTTGGTCTACCTAAAATTAAGTTTGAAAAGGATAAAATGTGTGATACACGTCAAAAGGGTAAGCAGATCAGAGAATCTTTCAAATCAAAAACAGATATTTCATCTACAAAACCTCTTCAATTGCTACATATGGACTTATTTGGACCTACCAGAACACTTAGTCTTAGAGGAAAATAATATGCTTTTATAATTGTGGATGATTATTCTAGATTTACTTGGACTTACTTTCTTGCTCACAAAGATGAAACTACATCTATGTTTGTCAAATTCTGCAAAAGGGTTCAAAATAAAAAGGGTTTTGCCATATCTGCTATTAGAACAGACCATGAAGGAGAATTTGATTGTTCCCCATTTGAAACTTTCTGTAATGAAAATGGTTTTGAGCATAACTTTTCTACTCTTAGAACTCCTCAGCAAAATGGTGTTGTTGAAAAGAAAAACAGGAATTTAAAAGAAATGGCAAGAACCATGCTTTATGAGAATGCTCTAACTAATTATTTTTGGGTTGAGGTAGTAAATACTGCCTGCTATGTTCTTAACAGAATTCTTGTTAGAAGACACCTGAAAAAGACACCTTATGAGCTTTGGAAAGGAAGAAAGCCAAAAATTTCTTATTTCTATATTTTCGGTTGCAAATATTTTGTTCTGAACAATAACAAAGATAATTTAGAAAAATTTGATGCAAAGTTTGATGAAGGAATTTTTCTTGGTTATTCTATGCATAGTAAAGCTTTTAGAGTTTTCAATAAAAGAACATTGGTAGTTAAAGAATCCATTCATGTTACATTTCATGAAACTAACTCTCCTGCAAGCAAAAATGTTGAAGCAGATGAACCAAGTCCAAGTGCTAGCAATATAGATGAAGTGCCAACACCTAGAGAAACTCTACAAGGAAAAATCAGAGAAGTAGAATTTGAAGAAAAAGAATCAAGACCAACCATATCTCAGTAGCAAATAGAAGTGAATGAGGGGTTACCAAAAGAATGGAAATTCATACAAAACCACCCTTAAGATCAAATTCTTGGTGATCCATCAAATGGAGTAAGGACCAAATCTTCCATTAAAAATCTATGTGCACATTTTGCTTTCTTATCACAAATAGAGCCAAAGACCTTTCAAGAAGTTGAAAGAGATGAATACTGGATCAATGTTATGCAAGAAAAACTAAATCAGTTCGAAAGGAGCAAAGTATGGAACCTAGTGCCCATACTTGAAGGATATCCAATTATAGGCACCAAATGGGTTTTGAGAAGCAAGTTGGATGAAGCTGGTACTGTCATAAAAAATAAAGCAAGGTTAGTTGCTCAAAGCTACAGTCAAGAGGAAGGTATTGACTATGATGAAACTTTTGCACCTATTACTAGATTAAAAGCAATTAGAATATTACTTACATTTACATGCTTTAAAAACTTTAAGCTTTATCAAATGGTGGTCAAAAGTGTTTTTCTAAATAGGGTTACAAGTGAAGAAGTGTATGTTGAGCAACCACCAGGTTTTGAAAATAATAAGTTTCCTGATCATATTTTCAGATTGTTCAAAGCATTGTATGGTTTAAAACAAACACCTAGAGCTTGGTATGAAAGACTAATCAGCTTTCTATTGAAAAATGGTTTCACAAGAGGCAAAGTTGACACCACTTTATTTATCAAAAACAAAAATTTTGACATGCTTATTGTACAAATATATGTAGATGATATTATGATGCAGCGGCAGTTAAAGATCAAGATAATACACTCGAATCCGTTGATTCACCACGAATACCGGATTCAGAGTCGTCCTGCAACCTATCGATTCACCACGAACGCTAGGTCCTAGGGCATCAAACACTCGTTGATTTTCGTAGAAAATACCGAATGATTGGAAAGTGCAAAACGCACACAAATTTTATTAAACATCAAAACTGCTGAAAAAGAGTCTCAACGCGACTATAAATATGCGACACGAAACCCTAGGCCCGGGACAAACCGAATTAATTAAAAAAAAACAAAGGCCCAAAGCAAAAAAAGCCCAGAGAAAACAAAACAGGCCAAAACGACACTTAGAAGCGTTTTTTCCCCTTTCTCCGGCTCGTCAATACCTTTTCAACGACATATTATAATGGCGAAACGGAATTACGAGTCAAAAGTTACGGTCAATTGAAGTTTGCCGATCTCCGGTCCAGGTATATCGCCGCCTCCGCGTCTCCAAGTACTCGTCAGGTATACGATCTGCATCATATTATCTTTGGATCTACTAGTGAAAATTTATGTAAGGAGTTTGCTAAAAGCATGCAGGGGGAATTTGAAATGAGCATGATGGGAGAGCTAACATTTTTTCTTGGATAGCAAATCAAGAAATCAAGAGATGGAATCTTCATAAGTCAATCTAAATACATCAAGGATCTGCTCAAGAGATTTAATTTTGAAGATCTAAAATAGATTGGTACACCTATGAACGTGTCAACCAAATTGGAGACAGATGATGCAGGTAAGTCTGTTGATACAAAACTGTTTAGGAGCATGATAGGATCTTTGCTATACTTAACTGCAAGTAGACCTAACATCATGTTTAGTGTGTGTATATGTGCTAGATTTCAAGCTAATCCTGAGGAGTCACACCTCACTGCTGTAAAAAGAATTTTTAGATACTAAAAAAAGACCTGTAATCTTGGTATATGGTACCTATGTGGTACATCATTTGAACTTGTTGGATACACTGATGCAGATTATGCTGAAAGTAGAACTGGTAAAAAAAGCACCAGTAGTGCATGTCTATTTCTTGGAAACATGATCGTGTCATGGTCTAGCAAGAAACAGAATTCAATGGCCTTCTCAACTGCAAAAACTGAGTACATAGCTGTTGGTAGCTGTTGTGCTCAGGTTCTATGGATTAAACACCAACTCGAAAACTATGGACTTACCTATGCCCCTATCCCTATCAGATGTGACAACACCAGTGCAATAAATCTGACCAAGAACCCTATTCAACACTCCAGAACCAAACACATTGAGATTAGGCACCATTTTATTAGAGATCATACACAAGAAGGTGACGTCAATCTGGAGTTTGTTAGCACTGATAATTAGTTGGCTAACATTTTTACCAAACCTCTAAATGAAGATAGATTTTGCATAATTTGAAGAGAACTTGGTTTGTGCAATCCTGTTAGATAAATTTTATATGATATTACTTATTTCTTTTATATGGATTTCTTTTATAATTTGAATCAACTTAATTTAAGTGTTGTTTGAAGATGCCTAAGTGTCACCAATATTAGCTGGTGCCATCAATCACTGATTTCATGTTGAAAATTTCATATGGTCACTACACATTGGCAGCACCTATAAAAAGTGCCAGCACTTCTGCATACTTAAAACTGTCGAGTCTCCGCTTATAAATACTTAAAGCCCTATTGCCAACCCACTTTGACATTTCAGTTTTCCCTGTTTTGAAGATAACTGTTCCCTCCACTTTTGCAAATCCTCAAAACCACCTTCCCATACTTCGATTCAAACATAATTCCAACCAAAATTCCTCAAGAAGCACTTGTAGCAGCAGAAATCGAAGGATGTCAGTGATCTCTCAGGATCCAAGCACTAAACAAACGGTAATTGCTCCTCTCCTCACTGATTAAGTAACGAAATGGAAAATCAGAAAAGAAAAGGGAGAATCGAGCAAAATGGGAGAGGTATCAAAGAAATAAAAAAGGGATGACAAAGGAAAGGCTATGGAAGAAGAAGTATCAGACCCTGATATTCTAAAAAATGATCCTTATTTCAATCGAGTCTCACTAAAAGAAAGGTACGAAACTTCTTTCTATACCAAAAAAGTTTTAAAAAGTAGATTTGTTGATTTCAACTTCTTTGAGGAGATGGGGATTAACTTTAGGGCAAAATTTTCCTGGGTTGGTTAGAAATGGCTAGTTTGAAAGAAAAAGTATATCCAGAACTGGTGAGGCATTTCTATGCCAATCTTAAGCCATCCACAAGTAACCCCAACAGATTGACTAGTTTTATAAAAGGAGTAAAGATTAAACTTAGTGGAAAGGTCTTAGAAAACATTTTCGGTCTTCCTAGGGCAGGCATTGAGAATCGACCTAAGAATCCAAAAGAGGTATTCTCTGTGATTTTGGGGAAAGAGGTACGAAGCAAGAAAAGAAGAGCCATAACCTCTAATGAGCTCTCTTTGGAATTCAAAATAGTTCATCACTTCCTTAATCACTGCCTGGCTCCAAGGAGTGACAAATTTGACTATATTTCTGAAACTGAGTTGCTTCTACTGTGGTGTTATGCTAGTAAAGACAAGAAACCTCACATGACCATTATCCTTTTAGACAAAATGCTAGCAGCCTCAACTTACAAAACCAGTGGCCTACCATATGGTATAGCTCTTACTAGAATTTTCAATCAATTTGGAGTTGAGCTTGCTGGAGAAAATGGAGAAGTTGTAAAGGAAAGACAAGATGGGATAAATGAGTCAACTCTAAAGAGTATGAGGTATAAGAAAAATGCTGAGACAGATCAATGGGTTAGAAAGAAGGATAGTCACCCCCTACTACCTCATCCTCACAGGTAGAACCAGAACAACCTAAAGATTTTGCCTTTGAAACCAAAATGGTTGGGCTAATGCATCAATTTGATTCCAAACTTGGTAAGTGCCTAACCGTGGTTGAGAATCTAGAGACAAAGGTGGGATAACTATCCAAAGAAGTGAAAAATATCAAGATAGAGATCAAAGAGGCTATTCTAAAAGCCTTAAAGGAAGAAAATTCCTCTGCCTCTGACAAGGCAGCCTCTGAGTCTGGGGAAGAGAAGTCTGAAAAAGGGGTGTCTCGTGAAAAGGAATCTGAAGAAGAAGCTACTGTAGAAAAAGAACTCAGTGAGGAAGAAATAAAAAAAGGAAAGGGCCAGAAAGTTACAGAACTAGACTAGAGGTGGCAGCTACAGAATAAGATAAAGAACCAGATGTGGAGAGAGAGGTTCAAGACATAGTTGTTGAGTAGCCTGAAGAGAGTGAGATAGACAAGCAAGAGCCAGCACCTAAGCCTTCTGAAGTCTCAGATAAAGGGAAAGCATCTACTACAAGTGTTGACCCCTCTGCACCTCCTTCCTCTTTTTCTCCTCCCTCCAAACCCAGATACAAGCAATGAGCCCGAAAGAAAGTACCCTTCCATCCTATCACCAAAGCTTATGGCCTTAGAGACCGACCTGGCAAAGGTGTCTCTAACACCCCTGATGACCCTTTTATTGTGTGACCCTACATTGCACTTTAGTTTTTATGTTGACTAGCTAAAACTCTATATTTTTGTTTTGTTTTGGATATTACTGGCCATGGACCAGTTTGTCAAACAGTTTATTTATGGTTCAATGCACTCTCTATATTTTTGTTCCAACTACTTGCGTGATTCTTGCAGGCATATTTGATATTTGATTGTTCAATACTTGCTTTATTATTGTTTGACTGCTTGCTGCAAACTTCTTCACCCTTGGCTTATTTAATGCTTGGATGATTACTTCCCTCTCAATAAATTCAATTCTATTTAAACATTTTTTTTGCTATTGTACCTATCAAATTTCTTCTTACATTCTTTTTTATTACTTAACAAAAAGGGGGAGAACTGTACTGAGTACTGATTTGACTTGTTAAATCAATGTGATTGCTAAATAGAGAAGCATTCTCTATTAAGGGGGAGGATAATGTCTTTCTATTATCATATTTTTCTTATGTTTAAAGAAGGTTTTGTCATCATAAAAAAATGGAGAGATTGTTAACCCAATGGGTGATCTCCATAGCTAGTAATTGATTTTGATGATTACAAAACCTAGTCACCATGATCTAATGTGTTTAACTTAAGTGTGCAGCTTAGTCTAATTATGGGCAATAAGAGTGCCAACACCATAAAGGGCATATGAGCAGTTTGTGAGAAATTACATCAATTCTGTCAGTACCAGAATCTCAACCAGATTGATGACACCTGCATATGAAGAAATGGGATTTGGATACGGATATGGATATGGGTAATGACATCTATGGCCAACTCATTTACAATGAATACCTTCGATCCTCATTTTTGTTCAACTAAAAGAAGTATGCAAGCTTGAACATGCCATCCTTAAAAGCATTATGCAGGGAGCTCAAACGAGAAGTATGTCGAGATTAATGCCAATGCAAAAGATTGATAACACTTGACAGAGTGAAAAGACTTCACCACACAAGTAGATTATTAACTTCAAATGGCTTGACGAACTAAAAACTACAAAATGATAAAATGTAGTTAGGAAATTTACAAAGCTGTCAAGAGAATTAGTAGAGCCTAGACATTTTCACACCATTGAAGACTGATTGACAAAAGGGATAGGTTAAGGTCTATGGAAAGCAACAGCAACTGCAGCAAAGAACAAGATTGCTGACAATCTTGACAGGCAAATGACAAAAGAAACAGGTAGACAAATTGACAGCACAAGCTAAAGATTGCTGACAACCATGTGAAAGAACTAACTATAAAAGAAGCAGAGATAAAGATTGGAAATACAAAGTGAATTTCATTAACAACATTGTTGAAGAGCAACATCAAATGCAGTGGCAAGCCGAGATTGGTGACACCAAAAAAATGATTGTTGATAATCTTGGTAAGCAATTATATCGAAAGAAACTAGGTGTCAGATTGACAGCACCAGTAGAAGATTGCTAACAATCTCAGTAGGAAACAAGAATTCGAAAATTCACTCCAACGGTTAGATTTTTCAAAACTGTCTTAACTGTTCGAGCATTTAATGCACCTCCAACGACTCTAACAGCTATTTCTTATAAGAGACTATAGATATATAAGTTCAAACTCATTTATGGGTAAGAGACAAGGATCTTAAAATGCAAAAATCTAAAAGCCCTAAATCATCCTCATTCTCTGTAACTATCATTACTCAAGAGGAATTCTTGAGCTGTAACTTGTATTATCTTCACTTCTAAGAGTGACACCGATTATATTGTAACCTCTTTACTTCCGAAAAGGTTGTTGTAACCCCTGAGAGCTTGAGCGTAGCTTGATAACACTCTTGTAAAATTGAGAGCTTGGTTTAAAGCTTCTCGGTTGTAAGGATTTGGTGTAAATCCATGGATGTAATGGTAAGATGGGCACTTAAAGAAACTAATAGTTGTGTAAAGAGAAGATTACATAGTGGAATACCCTCAAGGGGATCGAGGAAGAAAGGACGTAGGTAAGGATTAAGCCAAACCTCTGTAAATCTCTTGTTCTCTGCTTTCTACTGATTACGTGTGTGTGTGAGTGTTGGCTACTGAATGATTGTGCATGTTATCTTTATTTGTCAGCAATATTAGGTCATATTTGCATCCCCTATTGTTTGTCATTATTTAAATAAGGATCGATTTTGATTAACTAAAAAATCTTGCTATTTTTTTTAAGATCCCAGTTCACCCCCTCCCACCCCCCCCCCCCCCCGGGACTATCTTTGACCCAACAAAATGCCTGTTCGAATGGTAAAAACAAGCATTTAAATGGTACAGAGGACCATTCAAATGGTGCATCAAAAAAGTTGAACATCATAATCAAGTTCGATATCCATCAGAGAGATTCAGAGAGCTGATTTATCCTTAGATGTGCATTAGAAAAGTGTTCGAATGCCCGTTCGAGTGCCAGTGTCGACCGTTCGAACGCTTCGTGCAAATCTGGATTTTTCAAAGTCTATAAAAGCTTGGATTGTATTATAGTTTAGGGTTATCCATTTTATATACATTTTCTAGGGATTAACAGCAACTAGAGAGATCATTTCTGGTCTTTTTACATCTTTTTATGCAAAATTCTTCAATTCCTATCACTAGAATTCAGTTTTTTAATATAATTTCAATACATATTTGTGTAACTGTCATGGTGATGAGTAGCTAAATTCCATCTTGGAATCAATTGTGATGATCAATTGAAGACAATGGATGAACAATAGAGATAATTCGACTTTCAAAGTTTAAATCTTCTTCTTATTAATTGTTTGGGAGCAAACCTTGGATATTTTTTAAAGCTTAGATATTTGACAAAATTCGGTAATATTTATGCACAAACCTTAGTTCGGTATATTCACTGCACAAATCGATGGTATGTATCTATGATTCTAATTTGATTAAATCTCAGTTTGATTGATAAAAAAACAAACCTTTTTAATGCTAAATCTTCCACATCAAAGACTCGTGACATAATTAATGATTTGAGTTATCAAAGGCCCCAATGGAATTTCGGGTGAAGCAATTGATTGAAACAATTGGTCTCAAGACCTTTCTTTATCTAGTTAAAAACATGTTTTCAATACTTCGTTTAGATTAAACAAACACTTTCAAAACAAACAATGTTTGGTTTCATTTTAGAAGTAGTTCCATTGTTTTGTGATTTTTGAAAGGAGTGATACACCTTCAGTAACTTGTCAATTTTTCTTGAGGTCTTGACCTCGGACTTTACTAGGTTAAACTACTTCGCCATCTTATACTTGGGATCATTTGAGGATCTTTTCAAAAACTTTGTTTGGTGCAAGTCAAGTACACTTGCACCTTTGAATTACATGAATTGGCGTCGCGTCCTGGATTACTACAAGAAAAGGATATGGGATGAAATATAGGTAAAAGCTATTATTCAATTCTCTTATTTATTGTACATCATACTGTATGTGTTGAACTTTTAAAACTTGTGCATTTGTCTAATTTTGTACATTCTAGGCAAATACAGCTGCAAACGAGTCAATGGAGAATTTTTTCATGAAGTCTACTGGTAAAAAGTGGAGAGAATAGAAGTGTGAAGCCAAGACATAGGGGTATGTGCCAATTAATAATGATGCAGATAGACTAGCTTTTAGGCTTTCTAGAGTTATTGAGCATCATTGGGGTGTTTAGTTGGGGGCTCTTGATCAACACAGGTATATAAAAAATATGTGCTATATTTCAATTTCCTACATGATCTAATCCATATTTAACTATTTTTCAATATAATTACTTGAATAGGACTTGAGTGAAAAAAACAAGCGAATTGGAAGAAACAAACATTTACACACGACAGGCCGGACACCACACTCTATGATTAGGCGGAAGGCTTAAATGATGTCAAATATTTATTTCATTATCTTAACTTGAAAATTTTTATTTGAATATAAACGTGTTCACTTATGTATTAGTTATGGATAATGGTAGAAGAAACATAAGAGGGGTGCATCACCATCTCGCGTGGAAATGTTCATCACTACACGCACAAAGAAAGATCAGACACTAGTTAACGAAGCGGCCAATGAGGCTATGGTATATAGAATTAGTTATATTTTGTAGAATTGTATTCTCATGCCTGATTTTTAAATGACAATATAAAATAATGCGTTAATGATACTTGTCAAATAAAAAAAAGCATTAATTCCAACACTTGCTCTAATTTGTAGGCAAAGTTGGCAGAGTTGAAGGGATCTAATACAAGAACCATAGAATCATCTACTACTGAAGATGAGAAGATTTTCACACGAGTGATGGGACCTAAGCTTACTGGATGCGTTCGAGGGTATGCCTTAGGACCCATTTCGAGTCAAATATTTGGAGGACACAAAAATGGCCAATCACAATCCTCCAGTCAACCCGCCACATCTCCTAAAGTAGAGTAGGAGCTAGAAGTAATAGAAGCTTTTATTGAAAGGCAGAATGAAACTATTAAGTACATGGCAAGGATGATGTAGGCTTGCGGGCTTATAATTGATTTGGAAGCCCTATTTATAGGGCCAGTACCTCGTACACAGGTAGAGAACAATGTTTTATTTTATTAAGATTTAGCATTGCATGTCATTGGGCAGACTTACTTTTTTCTGTCACAGCATTCAGATGCATCCAACACGTGATCGCTCTAAAAACGTACGAAAAATAACCACCAATGTACGGCTGCGAGTAGTAATAATTACTCAGTGAAGTCCAAGATCGATCCACAGGGAAGAGGGTGAGCGCATTCAGGATAAGTCACTTTGGTTCAAAAATCTAAAGAAAA
The DNA here is from genome assembly GCA_033060915.1 of Euryodendron excelsum. Classification (NCBI taxonomy): domain Eukaryota; kingdom Viridiplantae; phylum Streptophyta; class Magnoliopsida; order Ericales; family Pentaphylacaceae; genus Euryodendron; species Euryodendron excelsum. Next base: position 23,944,303 of record CM065396.1, read on the forward strand.
CACTCTAATAAAATAAAAAGAAAATAGTGTTGAGAAAGAGTTTGATCATTCTAAGCTAAACTATGAAAACTGTAGTGCCCCGGTTTTTAACCAAGTTCTTTCGGCTTGGGAAAAAACACAAAACTCTGTCATTAGAACTTATCCTCCTAGAAGGACGAGTGCGATTAGGTTTGAACTTGAAAACATGTTTGATTTAAGGGTTTTTTAGAAAAAGTTTGGGAGTCGCCACCTAACTTGATTAAGGTGAGTTAGGTCACCTAAAACTAAGTATAATCCGAACATTAAACTTAGGATTTTTGAAAAACTTCCTCAAAAGAGGGGTTTTTAAGAAAATAGGTTGTTTGGCAACCTTTTGAAAATTTTGAAACCCTTTTTGAAAATAACTCCATTTTGGTATATTGAAAATAGAAATTTATAGTTCGGGGGTTGGTTACTTGTAGGGAAGATATCCTAAGATCATCACCCTATCCCGCCCTTTCAGTACCAACATGTCTAATCACCTTTAATTCACTTACTTGAATAACCGGTTACTACTTTCTGCTTAATATCCACTTTAATATTTTGAAAACAGGGTTTGGCCATCACTTTTTGGGTGAATGATGCACGATGCCAGTTTTGAAAAAAGTATTTGAAAACATGAAAGTTTTGAAGGAATTTGAAATAGAAGTCTTGAATGGATGGCGAGTTTTGAAACGGAAACTTGGGAAGAAATAAGAGTTATGACCGCACTATTTTAGGTTGCCTACGTATCTCATTTCACGAAAATCAGGTTATTTGTAGTTCAGGTAAGAGTCCGATAGGAAAATAGGCGTATTAGGGCTTTTGGAAAGCTTTGAAGACACATTAAGGTCTTTGGAAGGGTTAAAAGACACTTTGTGGTATTTGGATAAAGAGAACTTGAGAGTTTAGATAAATGCCTTTGAAATAGGACTTGCGATTTTTGAAGTGTTTTGAAATGTTTTTGAACATAACTCAAGAGAGTTTTGAAAGTTTTGTAAGCTTTATTATGGACTTGAAAATTGGATTTTGACTCACAAGAACTCTAATGAGCTTGTCACGAAATGATTTTGGAAAATAGTTTTCATATACCTTATGCAAGGCATGTTCAATATTTCATCACCTTTGAGAGATTAGTCATTAAAGGACCAAACTCCTTTGAGGTTATGAGTTTTGAAGACATGTTTGAAAAAAGGAGCTAGAGACTTTCCCCTTGGTTTTTAAAACTTTTAGGGTTATGGAAACCTTCTTGAATATCTCACTTACGCTTGACCAACCCTAACCACGGAAGAATTAGGGTCGCTTCAAGAATGTGATATTTAAAAATCATTTTTGAAAAGTGCTTTTGAGAACACTTAGGGTTTTGGAATCCTAATATGGATAACTTCGAAGGTTGTACCTAATGTATCACTTTCTCTTGGAATCCCTAACCATAAAAGGGGTAGGGACACCTTATGGTTGTGAGTTCTTGAAAATATTTTTGAAAATAGCTTTTGGAAAATGTTAAGTGTCTAGCCATTTTAATTAAGACAAGTGTAAGAGAACTTCTTGGAGACATTTTTTTTAAAGATAGAGTGTGGAAATATTTGAAGAGGTGATGGATTTGATTTTTGAAATCTCAAGAGAGTATGAGGTTTTTGAAAAATATGTTATGAGAATAGTTTTTAAGTTGAAAGATTATTTGAAAAAGGATCTTTGAATTGGAACCTTGAAGCTTACTAACCTAGGTTGGGTTAACCTAAGGTTAGGGTGACCTGTGGTTAACTAATTTGGGTTAGGTTTACCTAGGGTTAAGATGGCCTAAGGTGAACTAACTAAGGTTCGGTTAACCTACGGTTTGGACAACTAGGGTTAAGTTGGACTAAGGTTGGATTGACCTGGGATTGAGGTGACCTAGGGCTAACTAGCTATGGTTAGGTTAGCCTAGGGTTTGGTTGACATAAGGTTGGACAACTAGGGTCAAGTTAACCTAGGGTTGGAAGGTGGTTTTGAAATGTGATTTTATGCATTTTTTGAAAGAGGTTTTCGAAAACAAACCATATTATGCAAAGGACTCTTATAAACAAACCTTTTGAAGATCATTTTCAAGCAAATTGAATCTAGCCAAGCATATAGTTTATATGGTTGATGCTTGGAAATTGTTTTGAAGAAGGTTTCCTTAGAACCATTATAACATTTGTCTTGAAAAGAGTAGGAACTTTGAAAATCAACATAATAATGACAACTTTTGGAGAACTATTTTTAATGAACTTTTGAAAACTATGTTTAAGAAGAAGGTTTTGAAAACCATTTTTAGAAGAAGAAACCATTCTAATAAGTTAGGGTTCCTATGGCCAATGATAAGGGAGATCACTCAAGAGAGGGCTCCATAGAGCTATTTCAACCACTAAACTTGAGAGAATAGAAGCCTTAGAAATCAAAGAGTTTAGAAACCATTTTTATACAAGTTGAAATGCAAGGATGCAAAAATATGAGTTAGGGATTAATGGAGGGCTTTTCTAGGGCATGATTACTTAGGGTCTCTTCCTAAACTTTAAGGGACCAACTCTTAGAACCGCTTTTAAGAGAATAATTGAATATGGAGCTTGAAAAAAACATGAAAATGGGGATAGTGCAAGTTTTGGAAAATATGGTTATAATCATGAAAATAAAGCCAAGCACACAAAACATGAACAAGATAGTCATATGCAAAAGGGGTCATGAATTCATACAAGGCTAGGGGGTCACACCACTTAATCAAGATGCTCCAAGGCCATACCATCTTAATATAGGCTAGTGAGAGATCCCCCAACCCGGTGGCTCTCACTAGCTTCCATCTAGACATGAACTAGGAGCTTTCTTATCTCAAGCATGCAAGGAAGGGGGATAGAAGATGGGGTTTAAAATAGAGAATAGCATAAGTAGGCTAGAAGGGAGAAGAAAGGAGTGGAGATTGCAAAAATGTAAAAGGAATACTACCTTTTGCCTTCAAACACTTTCAAACCTCCATGAATGCCTTGACTTGAGCTTAAATAGCCTTAAAAAGGCTTAAAGGGGGCTAAAATGAGGTATTCTATGGCATTGAAGGTTATATAAGCGAGGTGTATAGGCTAGAGGAAAGTGGAATATAATCTAAGTGTTTGGAAGGAGAGATATACGAAGGGTTTCGAATTCCTGGAATTGTTTTTATAGAGTTTCGTTATAATTTTTTATTCTGGAATATGCAAAGGGAGAGCCCAGTATTTATAGGCAAAATTTTAGACACTGGCACATGTAGGATATGCGCCTGTGAAAAATTTACACAGGCACATGTGCTACATGCGCCTGTACTATTCTGCAGAATGAAAGCCACGTGGCACTCCCTGTATTGGCTAAATCTTAGGGGACAAGCAAAGTTTTGTCGATCTGATCAAGATTTGGGCACATATAGCATACGCTCTGTCACAAAAAATGTTCGTTTAAACTTTGCCTCGATAATTGTGCTAATAGAGAAGGATTCAGGAAAATCGGTCTCGTTCATGGTGTTTTCCTAGGGTTTTTCGTGAACTTTTGAGTTCTCAAAAAGATTGAAAGGTGTTCAGAAGTGTGAGATATTATCTCGGGAAGTGTGCATGAAAACAAAGTTTTGCGGAGCGTTTGTGATACGCTCCACGGGGGTTCAAAAGTAGCCATTTGTGTACCACATGATCGAGGCATTTAGGAAGAGATCTCTCCGATCAGACTGTACCGATGGAAAGTATACTAAAAATACTTTTGAGAATTTCCTGATTTACGCATTTCTCGAGTCGTTTGACGATGCGTTATAAGCAGGGAATCGTGAGAAAAGACAACCCTAGCAAAGCGTCAGCGAGACGCCCTAGGGAACTTTTGCTGAGTCGGGAGTTTTTGGAGTCGTGAGGTCCACCTTGGGTTAAACAGGGGTGTATAATGAGACCCGCCGTTCAATACCCCGAGCCGGTGTAGTTTCGGGGCGCGTTTAGGTCGCCAGGGGTAAAACAGTCATTTCAATCGAGATTGGTTGAAAAGGGTCAAAATGGGTTGGAGTGGCATGTTAAGTATGTTAGACTATCCGAGGATGGTCTTGGAAGAGTTTTTCGTTGTCTGATGGGATTTGATTGTTTTGGGGCGTGCAAGGGCAAAATAATCATTTTAACCAGAATGGGACCAAAATTGGACAAGATGGCATATTGAGTAGGCCTAACTGTTTATGATCACTTTGGAAAGGTGGACTTACCGTCTTGAGGGATTTTGAACTTTCTCAAGACGTGCCTGGAGGCCGATGGGGCAGGTTTGGTTATTAGGCCTCTGTTGGGCCTAGCGGGCCCGAGAAGCGGTTGACTGATTCGATAGGGGTCTGAAAGTTGATTTGGGCTTGGATATTCCTATGGGGTTTTAAAAAAGAATTCGGTCAGGCCGGAGATTGCCAAGTAGGCAAAAATGGGGTGCTTACCACAACGATTCTAAATTAATAAAAATAAGTCTTAAAACCAATTGATCCAATCAATTTCTTTACCTAAAATTCCAATGGTAGCTTTTAATAACTCAAATCATTGACTGTGTTGTGAGTCTTTGATTCGGAAGATTTAGCGATAAAAATAATTTTCTTTAACAATCAAACATAGAATAAATCAGGTTTAGAATCATAGATGCTTACCATTGACTTGTTGCCAAACATAATCAAACATCCAGATTTTCATAAATATCTACTCTAGATTGAATCAGTTTTAGAATAAAAATGCATACCATCTATTCGTACAGTGCATATATTGAACATAGATTCATGCATGTGTATTACCGAGCATAGTCAAATATCTAAGTTCTCGTAAATATCTAAGGTTTTATCCCAAAGAATTAAGAAAAAGATTTAAACATTGAAAACTAATTTACCTCCTTTGTTCATCCGAGATCTTCAATTGATCTTCACATATAATCCCAAGATGGAATCTAACTACTCAAAGCCATAATAAATATGCAAAATATGTATTAAAAGACTTAATCTGATTATAGGGATTGAAAAACTATGAAAAACTATTGAATCTAATTATAGGAATTGAAAAACTATGAAAACTATGTAAAATTCTACTCTAATCTACTCCTACTAGTAAAAGAAAAAGCTTCCCAAAACAGGCCACCAATCCAACTTATATAGGCTGCAGGAAAATAGGAAACCCACGAACCGTTTGAACGGGCTTGACCACTGGTCGAACACCCTTGCTAACTGTTCAAACGGGCTTCTAACACCCTTCTGATGGTCTTTTATGCTCTTTAAATCTCTTAAATGGGCTTTAAACCTGGTCTCAACGTAATTTCGTTTGACGCACCGTTCGAACACTCACCATATTCGTTTGAATGCTCTTATTAACTGTTTGAACGACTAATGTCATGCATTCAAACACCCTCTCCAATCATTCAAACGGTTATTTTTCTTTTTCCCCATTTTTGTCCTTTTTAGCATGGAATTCCTGTTTCAAGTAAAATAAACTAAGTTAGTACGAATTAGGACTAAAACTAAATAATTAATCCTACTCTAGGTCCAATAAGAAACTCATTAAAGGATGTAGATTGTACTTTTAGAGTGCAATCACACCCCCCTAACTAGCTTTTTGCTAGGCCCTAGCAAAATACTAAAAACCAAAAGAGATATCTACACTTTCATGGAAGTCACAAGTACATTTAGCATATACACTAAGCCCTTAAACCCCTAAGTTACCCCTAGTGGACGAGTGGTATCTCATGAGAGTTTGCAGTGATGGTACCCACAAATATTTATTCATGTCACATGAAAGATAGTAAAAGTACATGAAGCAACTTACTCAAGATAATTGCTAGTTCACCCTAAATTATGAATCATGCAAGTTGAAGGCATAAAACATCTAAGAAAGAGGGCACATTAGGGTGTACTAGCAATGACATATAACTTAAATGCCTCAAACTCATGCAATTATATTCTTTATGCTTTAATCCAAATATTCACTGAGCATACACTCACCAAAAACATGAAACACATGGGTCTCTCAATGGAAAGCTATTTATAAAAGTAAATGTACATGAAACACAAGGTAGAGCAATCCAACAACAAAAACTACAAAAATATAAGTGTATCAACTTGGCATAACTCAATAAAAGAATATTCACAGTTAAAGTATTGACTAGAGAATTGGCATGTAATGGCCTATACTCAAAAGAATTATCAACCATGTATATTCTGGATAAGCTAAGACTTTATGAAAAAAGAACCAATGAATAAGGAGAGAGGAAGGGGTAAAAACCTCAAGACATGCATATGCACTACATGTGATGATCAACGAGTGTACACTTTTAATTTCTTAACTTTTTATACAATTTACTTTTCTCTCTTTTCCACTTCTTTTTTTTTTCATCTCAAATATCAACTTTTTATTTTTCTTTTTTTCTTTTTTTTTCATCAAGATAAATATGTTCTCTTTCCTCTTTTCTCTTTTCATCTCCCTTTTTAACCATATACAACTTTTACTTTTGCAAACTCTCATAAGTAATGATATTTCATACTTCTCATAATGGAAAATATTTCAATAATGATATGACTTGTCCAAAGATTGTGTATGTATAACGGTCAAGAGAAATAAATTGGGCAATTATGACTTAAAAGGAAACCAGATAGCCTAATATGATATCCAAAATACATAAAGTTAGAAATCCAAGAGAATATAAGTGTCAATATCTCTAACTATTACCCCACATATAAATCAAAACTAAGTATAATGAAACTCTTAAAAGAATAAAATATTAATAAATTATCCTTAAGTAAATGTATATCCACTTCAAAAAGAAGATAAATTGGCTCAAAATCTCACAAGATAGAATCTCCACCTTTTAAGGATAGGAATGCACAAATAATCAATATGATATGTCATATAGTATGATAGTGCACAATGACGTAATCTTCCTTTTGTAAAAATTGTAAGTTTATATAATTGTCTACATTTTGTGACAAGTCAAGTTTGATGTAATCTAGAGAGTTGGGGTATCAATCACAAGTGTTCAGAAAAGATTTAAAACTTATTCATGCAAGCTCGTGCTAAAAGAGACTTGTATGATACATCTTGAGTAGATATATGGACTTCGAGAGATGTTGATGACTTCGAGGAATCTCGACAGCAAAAATAGTGTGCTAAATGAAGAATAAGACCTCGCGGGATGTCGCAGGATGTTGAGGAAAAAAAATAGTAAGCATGCTAAATAGGCTAGACGTCACGGGATCCTCGCGAGATGTCACAGGACATCGATTGCAAAAATAATGAGCATACAAAATCTAGAGATTGAGCTCGCAGGATTCTCGCAAGATCTCCAAGCTACAAAACACACAGAATTAGGAATCTCTGGATTCGCACCTTTTTAAGTACCAGCACACTTTCCTATAAGAGGATCTGAACTGCCACATTTAAAACTCTTTAAGATAAGGTTTTCTCACTTTCCAAAAAGCTTAAAAATAAGTCTTAGCAACAATCTTCTTTAACTTAATTAAAGAGATAGAAAGTCTTGAAGGAGTTCAAGGCATGAAATCCATTCTAAGGGGATCTAAATGGTGGTCAAGCACGGAGATGGTGAATCGTGGATACGAGCAAGATCCAGACAATCATTAGATCAAGCAGTTGATAGGTTTTGATTGAAAAGAGTCTTGTAACCGTATGAACTACAAGTTATAGTACATGATCTTTGTCCGGCAAAGGAGACACGTGGTTTTTCTCCCATTTAGGGTTTTCACGGTAAAAAGTTGGTGTGTTCTTAGTTGAATGGTTTGTTCCCTATTCTATCTTAGGTTGTATAATATTGCTCATAACCATTACACCTTGACCTAATATTGTAGTAATAAGTCTCTTGGACAAAACATAGACTAGGGCTAAGGTTTTCAATTGGTATCAGAGCGAGACACTCAAAATCATTTTGATTTCTTTTTAAAAAAAAAAAAAGAGCGAGGTCTTGATAGCCAATGTCTATGGATTGGCCAAAAGTAAGATATTTCAACTTCTCGACCTTTATTACTTGATGAGACTAACTATCCTTATTGGAAAGCTAAAATGAGGGTTTTTCCTAAGTCAATCGATGAATGCGTCTAGCAGGCAGTTATTAATGAATGGACCCCACCCACAGTCATAACCGACGAAGTAACTATCTCAAAAGCTGTTATAGCTTGGGATATAGTCGATTATGAAGACTGTGGATGGAACAATGAAACTATAAATGCCATCTATAATAGGATCACAAAAGAAGAGTTTCATAGAATCTCAAACTGTGAACTCGCTAAAGAGGCATGGAATATTTTATAGATCACCCATGAGGGTACTACTACTGTAAAAATCACCAAGGTTCAGGGATTGACAACTGCTTTTGAAACTCTGAGAATGGAAGACGATGAAACATTTGATCAATTTTATTTTAAACTAAGTGATATCGTCAACTCGAGTTTCAACCTTAGTGAACAAATCTCTTCTTCAAAAGTAATTTGAAAAATCTTGAGGTCCTTACTTGAAAGATTTCAAGCCAAGGTTACAGCTAAAGAGAAAAGTAGGGATGTTGATGCCTTAAAAGTAGAAGACTGAGTGGGTTCCTTACAAACATTTGAAGCCAATTTTTGTCAATCTAGAAGGAATAAAGGTGTTACCTTAAACTCTATTAAGAAAAGCACAAATGAGACTGAAGATAATAAATCTGATATGGATATCGAGGAGATGGCTTTGTTTGTCAAAAAGTTTAGAAAGTTTTCAATAGACGACAACAAGACCAGTCTTCCTCTTTTGATAAAACTGAAGGAAAACCTTTTGACAAAATGAAGTTTGTGAAGAAGTCATCTGATAAAACTGGCCAAAAATAATGCTTCGAATGTCATGGCTTTGGGCATAGTGCTACAGATTGTCCAAATAAAAAAAAGGACAAGGGAAGCAGAGTTTTGACAGTCACGTGGAGTGACTCTGAAAAGGAAGAGAAATCTGACAGAGATAATGAGTTTGAGAATTTTACTACATTCATGGCCTCTGCTTCTAAGGTAACTAATACTATAGCCATGGTCTCAGAAATTAAAAAATCTGATGAATCAGATGGTACAGTAGGATCTCTCAAAGAAGATGAAGGAGAATCAGATGATGAAAATAAAAGTGAACTGCAGCGAGCCTATGATCAACTATACAAGGAGCCATACAAGCTTACGAATGTCAATTTTAAACTAGGTAAGAAGTTGAAAAAGGCTCTGGAAGAAGTTGACTCCTTAAAAATGGTAAATGTCGATGCTCAAAAAATTAGTCAGTTGAAGAAATATTGAACAGCACTGACTGACGAAGTGAAGTTTCTTGAGAAAGATGCATTTGATAGAGATGGTTTTAAAAAGTCACTTGAAGAAAAAATCTTGGAACTTGAAGCTAATCTCTCTGAGTCTAATCTGACCTTCAAGAAGTACAAGGCAAGTGCATCCACAGTTAAGAAAGTGTGCCTGGATCAGAAGCATTCTTGGGATACAAGTGGTATTGGGTATGATGCCAAACCATCCAAGTCAAAGCAACACCAATATAATAAGCCCATCAAATTTGTTCATGAAGGAAGGTATAATGCTCCTCAAAATCAAGGTAATCCTTCTCATTTTGTATCTATTTGTCACTACTGTGGTATAAGAGGTCACATTAGACAACAGTGTCATAATTTTTATGGCCTACTGGCAAACTATGTTCACTCTCAAAAGCATTACAATCAAGGTAAACCATATAATAATAAGTTGTCTAATAGATTCCATGCTCTAGCTGAAACAACTTAGGTTTTGAACTCCAGATTTAAGACGTTTATTCAACCTAGAAATAGTGGGAACCATATGGCAAGACCTACGGCTTATGCTAAACCCAAGACTACTCAGAATTTCAAACAAGAGTTTTCAAAGAAAATTAAAAATTTTAACCAAAGACTGTTTGGATTAGAAAAACTAAACTTAGAGGATATGCTGTGCATACAGCCTTGAAAGCTCACAATTCCAATATGTGGTATTTGGACAGTGGATACTTGAGGCATATGCGTGAAAATAAGTCCTACTTTGACACAATGACCAAATGCGATGGTGGGTTGGTAACCTTTGGTGATGGTAGTACCTCGAGAGTTATTGGAAAATGTAACATTAAATCTCAAGGTCTACCAAACTTGAATGATGTGTTACTTGTTGATAGATTAAAGGCTAATCTCATAAGCATTAATCATCTATGTGAGGCACAATACCAAGTACATTTTTCTAAAACTGAATATTCTATCTTTGATAAAAAGAGTACTTGTGTAATGAAATCAATACGCACCCCTAACAACTGCTATTGGATTACATCTGAGAATAGCATCACTTGCAGTTCTGCTAAACTTGATGAGATTGAACTATGGCATCAAAGACTCAGATATGTGAACTTTAATGATTTGTCTAGACTTTCAAGTTCAGAACTCATCCATGGGATTTCAAAACTTGAAAACCTCACAAATTGTGTCTATGGACCATGCCAATTGGGAAAATAAATTAAATCCACACACAAGAAAGTTAAGCAGATGTCCACCTCTAAACCTCTCAAACTTGTTCATATGAATCTTATAGGTCCTACTCGAACAAAGAGTATAGGAGGTAAGAAATATATTTTTGTGGCATTTGATGATTTCTCTATTAGAGAAAAATCTGACACATTCTCTGTGTTCAAAGCCTTATGTCTGAGATTACAGGTGAAGAAGGGCACAAAAATTGGCTGCATTTGCAAAGTCTAAACTAATCATGGTAGAGAGTTCAAAAACTCTGAGTTTGCTAACTTTTGTGATGAATAGGGTATAAGACATGAGTTTTCAACCCCAAAGACTCTACAATAAAATGGAGTAGAGAGGAAGAATAGAGTCATTCAAGAGATGGCCAGAGTTATGCTTTATAGCAAAATGATTCCCCAAAAATTATAGGATGGTGTAGTAAACACTGCCTGTTATACTACCAATCGAGTCTACTTGAGAGTTGGTACCAAGCAGACTCCCTATGAGCTGTGGAAAAGTAATAAGCCTAATGTTAAGTAAATGTTATATCCTAAGGGATAAAGAGCAGTTGGGTAAGTTTGACTCCTGAAGCGATGAAGGAGTATTTCTTGAGTATTCCGTCAATAATAGAGCTTATCGTGTATTTAATTTGTACACATTAACTATGATGGAATCTATAAATGTTTTCATTGATGATTTGGAGACTCCTACTGATCCTTCTCTTGATGAAGAGTGTGATGCAGGTAGTATGCCTATTGTGGAGGAACCTAAAAACTTAAAAAAAGTGACTATAGTGGAGGAGACTAAAAGTGATTAATCCTTAGCTGAGCAAGAAGTGACTCTAGAACCCTCATCTAGAGTAAAGCTAAATCATCCAACAGATCAAGTAATCGGTAGTGTAACTGAGCCTATGAAGACAAAGCGTCAAGTAAGAAATAAGGTAAACTACATGTGTTATACTTCTACTTTTTAGCCTAAAAATGTAAAAGAAACTCTGAATGATGAACATTGGATAACTGCTATGCATGAGGAGTCAAATGAATTTGTGTGAAATGATGTGTGGACCTTTGTGCCTAGACCAAAACATGTTAATGTGATAGGAACTAAATAGATCTTTAAGAATAAATCTGATGAACATGGTATTATCACAAGAAATAAAACTAGGTTAGTAGCCCAAGGTTATACTCAAATTGACGACATTGACTTTGATAAGACCTTTGCCCTTGTTGCAAGGTTAGAGTTAGTCTGTATCCTTCTTGCCATTGCATGTCATTCAGGATTCAAGTTGCATCAAATGGATATGAAGAGTGTCTTTCTTAATGGTATTCTTCAAGAAGAGGTCTATGTGGAACAACCTAAAGGGTTTGAAGATCCATATCATCTTGATCATGTCTATAAATTGAAAAAGGCACTATATAGTTTGAAACAAGCTCTCAGAGCTCAGTATGAGAGACTCACCACCTTCTTGGTAGAGTCTAGCTTCTCTCGAGTGGGAGTCGATAAGACTCTGTTCATTAGAAAGGATTCTAAACACATTCTTATTGCTCATATTTATGTAGATGATATTGTGTTTGGTTTTACCGTTGATATGCTTGCTCATAAACTTTATGAACATATAAAAACTCAATTTGAAATGAGTATGATGGGTGAGTTGAATGATTTTTTAGGTCTTTAGGTTAAACAAATGGATAAAGGAATTTTTATCTTTCAATCCAAATATGTTAGAGACCATGTGAAGAAATTTAGGTTAAAAGCTGCTAAGCATGCTAGAACTCCTATGAGTACTAGTCTTAAGCTAAGTAAAGATGCTTCAAGAAAAGATATTGAACAAATACTGTATAGGAGCATGATTGGGAGTATTTTATATTTAACTGCTAGTAGACCTGACATAGCCTTTAGTGTTGGTGTTTGTGTCAGATCCAAGCAAGCCCAAGAGAGTCATATTTGTTTGCTATTAAAAGGATCATTAAATATGTGAATGGAACTCTTGGCTATGGCATTTGGTTTACCTTCAACACTAATTCTAACATTATTGGCTACACTAATACAGATTAGGCAGGTTCTGCAGACAATTGCAAAAGCACCTCTGGTGCGTGTTTCTATGTTGGCAACAATCTTGTTGCTTGGCATAGTAAGAAACAAAATACGATATTCCTGTCCACTGCTGAAGCCGAGTACATAGCTGTTGGTAGCTATTGTACTCAGCTTATTCGGATGAAGCAGATGTTAAGTTATTAGGGTTTATATTAAAATGTCATGACTATCTTTTGTGATAACCTGAGTGCGATTAGTATTTCTAAGTATTATGTTCAACACTCTCGCACTAAACATATTGACATTCGATATCACTTCATCTGAGAATTAGTAGAAGAGAATGTCATTTCACTAGAGCACATTTTCACTGAAAATCAACTTGCTGATCTCTTCACTAAACCCCTTGATACTTTTAAGTTTGAATTTCTAAGGAAATCCCTACGAGTGTGATCCCTCGAGTAGTCTATTTGTTGAGGTTCAGGCTTGGGTGTTTTATTGCTTCATCTTATCCCATGCCTTGTCTTGTGTATGTTTTGTTTAGTTTTTGTTGTATATGTGTGTGTGTGTGTTTTGGGGTTTATCCTATCTTGTATTAAGTTTACTTGTCACTAGTTTAAAGCACTTTCCATGAAATATTTGAAGTATGAGCATATTCTAAATTGAATCTTGTGTGCATCTTTGATTATCTATTAGTGGTTTAAGTGACATTAATGATTCCAGTCATGCTCATGCTCATGCTCCACGTTTATTCGGTGCTCACCTCTTGAGATCTCTTAGAATATGGAATCCTACATTTATGATCTTTTTGTAGCTCTCATCAAGGATAACTTCCCTTGTATATGAGATGACTAGATTGACCTTGATCACATGTATACCCTATCTTGCAAAATAAATATATGTTGGGTGAAAAGGGCTACCAGTGAGTGTGTAAGAAGCTACCCTTATTATGTGACAAGAGGAGATGACTACCTGCTCATGTGCTTATTTCTTGATTCAAACTTGGAGATATAGGGTTGGAACTTCAAAACGTGAATAAAAGAGTCTGTCCTAAAGTAAAAGTAGAATTCTTGAAAAATATAATTGGGATGGCATGAGGTTTGACTTCTACGACATCCTTGTGTAAGCGGAGGTTTCCATGATAAGCTTTGCCTTGATCTTATAATCGGGTCCATATTCTTATTGATCTAATTCACGGACTTGCATCTCATTCGCATTGTTCTTAGTATGACTCAAATCAACATCTCATCTATTGAATTACTTCTATGTCTTCTTTAAAAATACTTGATATTGGTTTATTCATGCTTAAGGCGTCTTAAATTTCATTGATTGATCTTTAAATTTATGTTAATGCTTATGTCTTGTGCAAGGCATATGCTTTTTACGTGGTCTTGGTGGTTCTTTGTGTTTTAGCAGACTTCGCGGGATCTCAAGTCCGCGACATCCCGCGACGTATGTCGCTGGATCTCGCGATTCTTGAGGCCACAAAGTCAATTTATTGGCCCCCTTTTTTAAACCCCATCATATTCTTTCTTTTTCTTTATTTGTTTTTGTTCTCTTCTGGGTCGTGTTCTCACCTTCGAGCCCTCGACGTTTGGCGATTCGTGGTCGCCTCGTCTCCTTCTATCTAGTGAGCTTAAAGCCTCTCTTTGTCGTCGTCTCGTCGGGTTCGTCTTCTAGGTAAATGCCTTGTCCCACTCCTTTTCTTCTTTCGGCATTTTTGTTTCGATTGTTTGAACCCTAGGGTTTCTTTGTTTTTTTTGGGCTTTTCGAGTTGTCGATCTTTCTTGTGTCGTTTAGCTATTAGGTGCCCTTCAATGGGGTGCTGGCTTGCTATTGGTAGGCTGTCTTGCCCTAGGTCTGAGACCGTTGTGTTCCCTGATCGGCGTTTGGGTTGTCTATTGTGTTGGTGTTTTCTTTAAAGCTTTAGTTTGCTTTGGACCAGTCATTGTTGGACTAGTGTGTCTACTTTTAGGGTGCCTAGTGTTCGTGCTTCGTCTTGCATTATGATTCCTACCCCTCAGAAACGGAAGGGAACTGATGTTCCACCATCTCGTCGTTCCTCGGGTTCACCGAGCAAACGGCAGGCCACTAGCTCGCCCAGTAAACGCCCCCGTTCTAGCACTCTTGGTGCTATGGGTTCTTGCCAAGGGGCAGATTCTTCTCCTTCTGAGGTTTCTAGGTTTAGACGTAACTCTAATGCCGAGTCTCAATTCAATAGGTCTTTTAATTCTAGACCTATCTTTGTGTCTCGTGGGATCATTCTTGATCAGTTCAATGAGACCTTTATTTCTGCCTATTTTACTAAGTGAGGTTGGACTAAACTTACTCTATGTTCTGGGTCTGCTTGCTAAGAACTTGTAAGAGAGTTTTATGTTAATATCTATGCCTCTGATGAGGATGCTGGGACTCTTAAGTCCTTTGTTCGTGGAGTGCCTCTTGAGTTCTCTATCTCTAACATTTGCACATTTCACAACATTAATCGCCCCCTTCTTTCTGAGTTTCCCTATCCTCCTACTTAGATCGGTCCCTCTTTGAATTCTTTGGCTCAACTCTTGTTGGCTGCTGGAAGTGACTAGCCCCCTGGTCCTTCGAGTCACCTGAAAAAGAAAGGGCTGAAAGATGTTTTTTGTGTGCTCAATCATATGGTGTGTGATCTATTTTTGTGTACCTTTTACGTGAGCGAGATTAATGTGTCTCATGCCCAACTCATGCATGTTATTGCCACGAACATGTTTATGGATGTAGGTCGCCTCATGTTCAATCTCACTCTTGAGGCCTCTGTTGATAACTCCTCTCGAGTCTACCTTCCTTTCAGGCTCATGATTTCGGATTTCCTGACTCAACATAAGGTAGTGGTCGAGCCCCATGAGTTTCATATTCCTGTCAGCAAACCCATCTCTTATCACACCCTTAAGATGAGTAATGCGCATCTGGGAGTAGCTTCTTCTCCTCCTCCACAGTTAGAGCACCCTGCTATGGACATTTTAGATGATTCAGTTGATCCCATTGCTCTATCTTTGTCCTCTGCTCCTACTCCTGCAGGACCCTCTACTCCAGCTACTAACTCTGCCACAGCCACTGCTGCTCTCTCTTCCCAGCTGACCACTTTTCACACTGATCTAGTAGAGCGCATTGGACTTGTGCATAAGCGCATTGATCTCATTGTGGAGCGCTAGGAGCGGGACATTGTATGCGTTTGTGACACACTGAACATTCTCTCGAAGGTGCATATTGAGTTTATTACCAACGTGAATGACTTCATTCATAGCATTCGATGTCGTTAGGAGTTTAAGTTGTGGATGGTTATCTTGTGGAGGTTTATTGTTGTGTTGCACTTATGAATAGTGTTTTTTTTTTCGTGGATGTTCTTAACTTGTTTTAGATGTCTTCTGGTTGAGGTCTTAGAATGTTTTTTTGGGACATCTTTTTCTATATATCTCTTTCTTTGTATACTTCCTTTGGCATGGTTTTTGTTCTTGGAATGGTTTGTCTCTCATGCTTCATTTGTCAATTTGTTCCAAAAAGGGATAGACCTTACTTTTTAATGCTATATATCTCTTGCACTTGATTAGCTGTTGGCTTGCTAGTGTTTAATGTGCAGGGATGATATTTACTGCAGTGCAGCAGTAATAACAAACAACACTTCATATGCTTCTGATTGGGGTTTAATTGTAATTTTATTTCTTTCCCTATAACGTGTCTTATAGCATAAGGTTTTTTTATCACGAAATTGTTAAAGGGGGTGATTGTAAGTTTATGTAATTGGCTACATTTCATAACAAGTCAAGTTTGATGTAATTTGGGGAGTTAGGATATCAATCACAACCATTCAGAAAGGATTTAAAACTTATTCATGTAAGCTCGTGCTAAGAGAGACTTGTATGATACATCTTGAGCAGATAGATGAATTTCGAGAGATGTCAATAGATTTCGAAGGATCTTGATGGCAGAAACAGTGTGCTGAATGAAGGACAGGATCTTGCGGGATCCTCGGGGGATGTCGCAGGATATCAAGGGCAAAAATAATAAGCATGCTAAATAGGCTAGACCTCACAGGATGTCGTAGAATGTCGAGGACAAAAACAATAGCATGCTAAATAGGTTAGACATTGCGAGATCCTTGTGGGATGTCGCGAGACGTCGATGGCAAAAATAGTGAGCATGTAAAATCTAGAGATTGAGCTCGCGGGATCTTGAGGCCACGAGACGCGCGGAATCTGGAATCTTAGGATTCACGCCACTAAGATTTTTGCACCTATTTACGTACTAGCACACTTTCCTAGAAGAGGATCTGAGCCGCCACATTTAAACTCTTTGAAAGAAGATTTTTCCACCTTCCAAAAAGCTCAGAAACAAGTCTTAGCAACAATCTTCTTCAACTCAATTGAAGAGATCGAAAGTCTTGAAGGAGTTCAATGCGTGAAATCCGTTCTAAGGGGATCTAAACGGTGGTCAAGCATGAAGATGGTGAATCATGATTACGAGTAAGATCCAAACAATCACTAAATCAAGCAATTGATAGGTTTTAATTATAATGAGTTGAATGGTTTGTTCCCTATTCTATCTTGGATTGTACAATATTACTCATAGCCATTACACCTTGACCTAATATTGTAATAATAAGTCTCTTGGATAAAACATAGACTAAGGTTAGGTTTTTCAATAATTTTATGACAAAAACTTGTAATGCATCACAATGATAAGCCAAACCAACAATTAAGCTCAAATTTAGTCCAATGCATAACTCAAAGTATCATCAACATCACAAGTGCATTGACATAAATATTATTATGGTTTCTAGGAATGTAATCCTCAACACATCCAACAATCATTAATCAACAGAAATATATAAAAAGGTGTATCAAAGATACAAACCGTAATACCCGAACCATATGATACTCAAACATTTATTGAAATATAACTTTCACCGCACATAATTCTATATGGCTGTGTGAGATTGTATATGAAATTACATTTACTCCCCTTTTAGATAGAATAATCTTTTCTCTCATGTTGAAAATCCTATATTTCACATAAGAATAATTTGTCCAATTTTAATGGGATCGTCAAAAGAATATTATCTCTATTGCCTTTTGACATATGTCTAATCCAAATGTTTTCGGATTGGCGGCCGAATATTCCATCTTTATGGGAAATTTTTTATTTTCGAATTTTGGCCTCATATTTCGACATTCAGTTTGAAGAAAAAGGACAAAAAAGAAACAATGGTATCATTGTATACATTTTTCGCGCACAACAGGTACTCTAATCTTGTATTTGTCATTTAACCTAGCTAGAAATATAACAGACGAAGCTTTACTTAAGTAGGAAGTTAGGAACTATAATTTTAGATATTGAAGGGGCTTATTGACCAGGGTGGACAATTCATAAAGCGTGTCTTTTCCGAGCAAATAGTAACCATAATTTTGTGTAAATTTGAATCCGAATTTCGCGGATTTTATGCGTGAATTTGAGGAAATTCAAATCATGAGAAATGGTAATGAGATGAGCACAAGTTCAATGAACTTGCATTAGCATGTAACAGACATAAATAAAATTAATGCAAAAACATCCCAACTTATCCCATATTTGACCATGCAAAACATAATAAGCTATGTTTATGTTAGCTAGATGATTTGAAGGACCCCATTTGACACACTAGAAGGTGGCACGTACTATGTGCATGTACTATACTATATCCAATTGTTTCTCTATTTGTTAGTGATTATATGATCGTGTAACTGTGTAAGTGGTGGGAACGTGGTACACCCAATTATTTCTCTGAGTTATCTGATTGTGTAACCGTATAGATTCTATAGAATATGGGAATATGAGTTACATAATAATTTTTTAAATATTTTAGAACAATTTAAGAATATAAAATAGCGTGACAGATTTTGACTAAATTCACAGCGTTAGCTTTTTATAATAGTATAGATAAAATGTCCAATACTACATGCAAATTCATTACCACCCACCAGTGCCAAACCTAAAATTGTACTTATAGAAGGGCCTGGCTGATACTTATATATATATATATGACTCTTCTCTTCCCCTTATCCTGCACAGAAGGGGTAAGAATACAAAGGAGAGAGAGAGAGAGATGGGTTTCACTGAGAAGCAATAAGCTTTGGTGAAGGAATCATGGGAGGTGATGAAGCAAAACATTGCTGAATTGAGTATTCATCTCTTTACCTTGTAAGTATGTGTTTCAGGATATACATATATACTCTCTCTTACTCTCTCTCTCTCTCTCTCTCTCTCTCTCTCTCTCTCTCTCTCTCTCTCTCTCTCTCTCTCTCATGTGTCTTGATTTACAATTTATGAATACGGTAACGTATGTTTGATGACGGATTGGAATTATAGAGAAGGCGCCGAAGCGAAGAACATGTTCTCATTTTTGAGAGACTCGAATGAAATTCCACAGAACAATCCCAAGCTTAAGGCCTATACTGCTAAAGTTTTCAAGATGGTTAGTATGATCCATTTATCTGTCCTTTTTTTCCCTTCTTGCTTCATCTTTTCTTCTTAAAATTTGCATTATTGAATAATCAAACTTACAAAAATTTAGACAGAAATGAAATAAAAGGCTAGGAATATTTGGAGCTAGTAAACCATATCCTAAAATTCTCACTGCAAAGTCTCATTTTAATTAACTCTCTGGTGTATGGATTTACACACGTGAATCAGCCATTCAGTTGCAAGAGAAGGGTGTGGTGGTTGGAGATACAACTCTCAAGTATTTGGGATTTGTTCATGTTAAAGTGGGAGTAGCTGGCCTCCATTTTGAGGTAATGATTGAAAAAATAAGGGGACGTTTGGTAATGTTTCTGCTTTTAGTTTTTGTTTTTTTCCTCCCAAAAACATTGTTTGTTTCCTGCTTCTGCGTTCAACTATCGACCAATCAGAAAACATAAACTAAAAACAGATATATCAATCCATACAAGAGAGAGAGAGACAAGAGTGTCCCATGTTCGATCCTGACCCCCAACACCTTTTCATCAATTTCTGTTGCACTATTTATACCCAACAGTCACAAATTGAATGCGATGGGTTTCGAAGCAGCGGCTCTAGGGTTTCAGGTATGGCCTTCTTTCTTCTCCATCTCTGATTTTATCTTCTTCCACACAATATTCTCCATTTTTGCACTCATTCAAAAATCGTTGGGCTATCACCTATGGGAAGGAATGGTGACGATGATGAATTTTTTCTTTACACACCGATCAATCTTCATCCTCCTCTATAAGTGTAGATTTGGTGCCCCAAGTCCCCGATCTTCGGATTGAGAGCCATGATCTGTCTCACCCTCTTCGTTTTGAGGTTCAAATCGTTTCTCGTGGCACCAGCTACCACCCCCTCATTCGAAAGCCCTTTGTAGGTCTACAACTGTTCAAAATCTCTTATGGTATATTTTAAAATGATGGAGGTCAACAACATCTCTGCCATGTACTCCACCTTCTGTTGAAATTATTTGGTGGTCTTTGAAATTTATTTTTACTTACAATATTTTTAGTGATAGCTTTGCATATTTTTCTCATCTATGTTACTCATCTCAAAATTTAGCAACTGGAAAAGATAAGATAAAGTTATTGTTAGATTTTTAATCTACAACTGTTGAAAGTGTAGTACAGAATATATTCTCAGAAACTGGAATTACTATTTCTTCTCTACTCGTCATTTCTCCTTGAATGTTATGCATATTAACTATTTCTCTATTCTCTTTTGGTATTTTTGCAATGCCATGTCCAGAACAATTTTTTTTTTCCCTTGTAGTCCAAAGCAAAAATATACAACACAGAGGTAGCGATATGGCCAAATTCGATCCTACAGAGCGAACTTCGTTTTGATTTTGTTTTAATCAAATTTAGCGTATGATTTTTTTTAGAATGATTTGGAAGATTTTTACAATTTTAGCACAATATACTGCCTCCTTATTCTTATCCCCCCACTACATGTGCTTACAGAAA
This sequence comes from Euryodendron excelsum, assembly GCA_033060915.1. Taxonomy (NCBI): domain Eukaryota; kingdom Viridiplantae; phylum Streptophyta; class Magnoliopsida; order Ericales; family Pentaphylacaceae; genus Euryodendron; species Euryodendron excelsum. Next base: position 23,964,786 of record CM065396.1, read on the forward strand.
TTTAGCATATTATGGGTAGTACATTGACAGGTTTACCTACCTTTCCATTGTTTCCCAAGTTTGCCTTGCTAGTGCACTAAGTTCTCAATTCTTGTAGTTCTACGTAGGTAAATTTTCCCTCTATTTTGTGGTCAGCTGCTTCATCTGTCATGTGCTATTTTTTTACCTATTTTTTTTTGGTCATCTGCACATCATTTGAATGCCTTATTTTATATTTGTTGATTTACCTATTAAGGGAAGTTTCTGTAAGTGGGTTCCTTATCCTATTATGTAGTACAGTTATGCACTCATATAGGTTTCCCCCTTACTTTTTGGTGAACTATATGTTAATTTATTGAAGACCATGATTTATCCATGTAATGTACTAATCATTTTCAGTTCTTTTTTATTGTATAATATGTTATTCTCTTTGTTATCAGTTATGTAGTACGTTACACCAATATAATTTCTTTTCACGATGTTAGGCAATGGCCAGTCTAAATGACAGTTGTGTACAACCCATGGTTAGTGCTGACCTGGTTGAGGTTGATGATGACCCCCAAGGTCCATGAACTACTAAGGCAAAGGCCGTGTTTGTTGAACTCATGCAAGATGAGGTTAAGAGAAGTAGCAAGAAAACTGGAACATTCACAAAACCCGCGTGGAATCAAATTAGGAAAAATTTGTCAACATGCATGAAATATGGGTACACTCATGGGCAGTTACGTAACAAGTACAATCGGTTCAAAACCCTTTACACTGCCTTCAAAAAGATGTTAGACAAAACTGGCATTGCATATTGTCCTAGGACCAACTTGCTTGTTGCAGATGATGAATGTTGGGAGAGGGAACTTAACGTAGGACAAATCCGTACATAATGGATTTTCTTTATTCCTTAGCAATCCAATGCAATCGAATATCCATCCTTATGTGCAAATGTCCTTGTAGGTTAGTAAACATGCGAGTGGATTCAAAAAGAAGGGATTCATCCACTACGACACACTGTCTCACATCTTTGCCAACACACACGCATCTGGAGAAGGACGACAATGATGACCATGTCAACCCAACTCCTAGTGGTAAGAGTAAGGCGTCCATCTCGAGCAATAAAAGGCATGGGAAAAGGGATACAATTTCTGCCCAACTTGTTAGATCTTTCGCCGATAGCCAAAGGAGGAAGTATGAGTATATGGAATTCAGTAGGTCAACCCTGTCCTCTAGTGGAGTTTTGGGTGCAGATTACATGGCTACTGGGGCAGGTGCTACCTCGGCAGCTCCATAATTTTCCAGTCCCCAGAAGTTCATCATCAAAGATTGTGTCAATGCACTAACAGCACTTGAGAATATTGATGGACTTCAATTCACCAAGGCATTGAACAAGCTCCATGAAGATGAGTTAATGAGGGACATTTTTCTAGAACTACCTAAAAGTAGGAAGAGGGATTGGGTTCTCCACCTCTAAATTTGTTACCCTAAACAAATAATTCATCGACCTATTTTCCAACTGCTTTAGTACTTCTGTTTGTAGTTGTTGAACTTTTACTTCTTTAGCACTTTATTTGTACGTCTTTAGTACTTCTGCTAGTACTTTTTTAGCAATTTATTTGTCTGTGTGTTAAATGTGTGGATGACTAATTACGTTCATCATATGTGATGCCTTATATATGTTTGGAGTAACTGGTCTGCAATTTCATTCATTGTTACATACTTGTACTACTATTACATTATTTCATGGTTGCATTGTTGTCTTAACATAAGTATAACGTTGCTAAACTGGTACGATCCTTTCAGGTTGGGAGTGTCGACCCCCAAGGTCCGATAATGGATTGTCCACATTGCAACACTTATTATCCATTCGATGAGATGGGTTTCGAAGAAGATAAGGAGGACTTTGTGACGTTATTAGTTTTAATTGCATTAGAGGAGTTGTGTAAAATTTATTTTAGTAAACAACCATGTAGGACTTCTGCACTAACAGAACACGAGTACATAGTTGAACTACTTAACTCAAGTAACCCTACTAGCTGTTTTGATAGTTTAAGGATGAAGCCAAATGTGTTTATAAACTTATGTGAGGCATTAAAGAATCCTGGCTTGACACACTCAAGATATGTATCACTGCAAGAGAAGTTAGCAATGTTCTTGTACTTGATAACTCACAATGAGCGCACTTGCATTGTAGCTGAACGCTATCAACATTCCACTCACACTGTGTCCAAGTACTTTCATCAAGTTCTGAAGGCCGTTTGCAAACTTGGGGTTGTCATAATTAGACCCCCTCGTTCACTAAGGTGTCTACTCACATTCGGCATAATCCAATGTACTACCCATTTTTCAAGGTAACTAACAGCTGGTGCACTTCATGAACAATTGTTCGTTACTGAAAATGTCTGACTTCTTATATGATTTGCACTGTATACATTAATTAGGATTGCGTGGGAGCATTAGATGGGTTGCATATTCTTGCACAAGTTCTAGGAATGTCACAAATTTCGTACCTTGGGAAACATGTCAATCCAACACAAAACATCATGGCAGTGTGTTCATTTGACATGCTATTCACATATGTGTTGTGTGGATGGGAAGAAACAGCTCATGATGCAAGAATTTTTTTGGACTGCATTGGTAAGCCAGAAATGAAATTTCCCCTCCCAAATCAAGGTAAAAATTGTCGTACCATGCCCATTTGTTAAGTGATATTATGTATTTTAACAAACATGTTCAAACTACAGATCAATATTACATGGTCGATTCTGGTTATACTAATATGCCGGGTTTTCTAGCACCGTATAAAGCAACAATATACCATATTCGGAAGTTTCAAGGTCGAGGTAATAACCCATGAGGTTCGAAGGAAATGTTCAACTATCGGCACGCCTCACTATGAAATATTATAGAACGTTGTTTTGGGGTATTGATAACCCGTTTTCCTATTCTAAAAGCGATGCCTCCTTTTAGCTTAAGGACCCAAACATATATTCCTACTGCCTGCTGTACAATTCACAATTTTATTAGAATGCATAATGAACATAACAAATTGTTTGACAAGTACATGGACATTGTGTTTGGGGGCAACCCAAGAGAAGGCAGCAACTCCTCCCAGTATGGTAATCCAGTGGCAATGGATGTAAGTAATGCACAAATTCATCAAATGGATCTAGTACGTGACGAGATAGCTCGCCAAATACATGCATCCATAACTGGGGGTTGACGTCACAGGTTATAAAGGATGGTGGTTTCTGCCCATTTCATTTTATATGTAGCATGTGTTGGGAACATGTTCTGGTTGTCATATGTAGTAGGAGTAAATTGTGGTAATGATATTTTGCATAGTACGAGTACTTGTTAACGTTGACTTAACACAATGATATATAATTTTAGTCAATGTGTTGTATGTAAATGACAGAAAATTTGATGAGGACCTGTAATGACTTTATTTATGTATTGATGTATGTAATGGTACGGTTAGAGGCATGTATTTAAAATATCAATGTATTTCAATATTGAATTCTGAATGAATAAAATGAGTTAATTACAGGTTGCATTGCACAAGATGGTGGTGGAACACCAACAGGGACCAGTTTGTGCTTGTGGTGAAGGTCGAATGCGTGTATATATGGCACCCACGAAAAGAAATAGTGGACGATCATTTTATCAGTGCCCTCATGGCGTAGATCATGTTGACAACTTCATATGGGTAGACGAGTATACGATGACAGCGCCTGTTCCGGCATGAAGGGCAGTCAACTGGCCACGTTATGTGATATGTTTGAGTTGTGGATGCAACATAATTTTATCTTGCTTAGTTGTTTACTTGTGCATCCTGTTAGTTATTGTTTTGTTAAATTAGATGAGAAGGGCTCAATTATTATGTTGTTCAAAATTAATTGTTGGCTACTTCTTGTCTATGATGTTTCTGTTGCTAGAATGGATGTTGAAATAGGTGTAATTGTGATGTGGACTATTCAGTTGCTTGTCTAACAGCTGGTGCACTTCTGAATGGTGCACTGATTTTTATTCTTTTTGACTGAATGCACTTCTGGTAGTCATATGTAGTAGGAGTAAATTATAGTTAAGGTATCCATGTAATACACTTTTATTCAGTTGCTTCTCGGACAGATAGTGCACTTTTGTGTTTGCCGCTGTATCAAGTTTAAGAGCATATGGTTTGTGGTCCTAAGTTATTAGCCTTCTTCAGTTTAGACAGCAGTAACTCTTGTCTATGATGTTTTTGTTGCTAGAATGGATGTTGAAACAAGTGTATTTGTTATTTGGTCTATTCAATTGCTTGTCTAACAACTGGTGCACTTCAGCCTTTTGCATTGATTTATGATCTTTTTTACTGAATGCCTTGTTGAGTATTTAGTTCCATGGCTGGGATTTTTTATTTTGTAAGCACACCATGTTAAGGTAGTTGTGATGGTATGCCCTCTGCATTGAATGCATTGTTCCAGAAACTGGTGCACTTCTGAATAGTTTTCTCCCCAAATATATAGTTAAGGTATTTCTGAAAGGGGCACTTTTATTCAGTTGCTTCCGGGACAGCTAGTGCACTTGTGTGATTGCCTCTGTATGAGTTTTAAGAACAAATGGTTTGTGGTCCTAACTTATTAGCCTTCTCCAGTTTGGATAACAGTAACTCTTAGAGGTGACTAGAATGGCTTCTTCAACCTTCATCAGTTTTGAGGGTACCCGAAATTTACTGGCTATATGCAACATTGCTCGCGATTAACGACATTTCAACATGGCAGCAGCACAAATGAACATAATAAAATGATTTCAAACTTTATTAGACTAAAGAGAGTAGTTGTACAATGATAGAAGCAAACAAGCAACCTCTGTACCATTCAAATTAAGGTAACAAGCTAGCTACATCAATGATAGAAGCCTACTCTTCCGTTTGGCTATTACTTATTTACATGGCCGGTGGTTGCCCCGAACTCATTGTCTCCTCCATTGACAAGCACGTGAAACTCCAATTTTGCCTTCATAGAGATGGACATATGAAGAGAGATGATCTTCTTTGGTTGGTGGCTGCAAGAGCTGCTGGTCCTTCCACCTGAAATGTCATCCAAATTCAATTGTATTTATCTCCCTTTAACAAGCTAGCTACCAAACTTGGGAATGTCGAACAAACATCTTCATGATGATATATGGTTCCTCTCCCTTTATTATATTTTTGTTTTGTAATATTTATACCAATAATAAATACTCACAACAAAGAAGAGAAATTATCTTCATGGAACTAATTTCATCCATTGGGTTTTACATGGTACATTTAAAGAAATTTTACATATATATATGGGGTTAGAAATTGTTTGGTGGTATACAGCTCATTTGTACAGAGCTCAGAACAAATCAAATATTCATATATATATATATATATATATACATATAGAGAGAGAGAGAGAGATAAGGAGAGAGACATAAAGGGAGATAGAGAGAGACGGCAGGAGAGAGAGAGAGAGAGAGAGAGAGAGAGGGGGGGGGGAGGGGGAGAGATAACAAGAGAGAGAGAGAAGGGGAGAGAGAGAGAGACAGAGAGAGAGGGGAGGGAGAGAGATAATGAGAGAGAGAGAGAGAGAGAGGGGTGAGAGAGAGGGAGAGAGAAGGGGGTGTTGGATAACCTAAATAAAATAAATTTTATAATATATGGGTTACCAAATATATTTTTTGTTTTTGTTTTTTTTATAAATTCAAAAATAAAAACACATAATAAAAATATATAACAAAAATAAAAATTGACAACGTTATCAAACGGCCTTAAGTCTTAAGATTTTTTAATTTACTTGGGTGTGAAGTACTGTCCTCGATTTTGATTGTTTTGATGTTTATTGGATTTAGGCGGTGAAAGAAGCCCTGCTGAAGACAGTCAAACAGGCATTACGAGAGAAATGGAGTGAGGAGATGAATGCTGCCTCGGGTGAAGCCTATGACCAATTGGCTGAAAGCCATTATGGCTGAGATGTAGGAATAGGCTTAAGCAATGAACTCGTGTAATGCGTCTGCTCGAGCATATATATACACACATATAGCGCCGGCTCAACCTATTTTAGGACTTAAAAGCGAAAATTTTTGGCGAGGTTTTTTATATTTTTAATATTATTATTAAAATTTTTATTTTAAATATTTAATTTTAAAAGATTTTTTAACAAATTGTGTTATTTCATTGTTAATTTTTAAAGGTGTTCAAACAAAAATAGAATATTATTGTACAATACAAAGAAAGAGTACTAAAATAGGACAAATCATTAGGAAAAAATTGTATAGGAGAGAGCAAAGAGAATTCTTATAAAACTACAAGGGTAAGAATAGTTAAGTAAGTCTCATATTAAGATACAACCTTCATCAATCTAAATTACCAAAAAATTATTAATAGAGTAATAATACATGTTTACTTCAATGAATAATATTTGCAAGATAAGATTAAATAATAAAAATTAAACATGTATAACAATAAAATAAAATAAAAAATTGATAAAATTGAATAATTTAAGAGGTAGATATAGAGAACAAGGTTCAGAATCTCTAGACTTTTTGATTTCTTTACTTCTTAATTCTTAAAGAGAGAAATAATCATTTAAGGTTAAGACTTTTGACTTGTCTTATCTTGAAAAAGTAATAATTATCAATATATTTATTTTAGGCCTAAACTTTGTGATAATAATCAATTTAACTAATTAGTGTATTTAGTTTTAGATCTTTTTTCCTATCTAGTCTAAAGTTGTTTATAAAAGAAAAACTATAAAATTCATTCTACAAAATGATTATAAAATATAATGTCCTAAAAAATTGAGGTCCTAAAAAATCAGAGGGCTTAGGCGACCGCTTTATTCGTCTCGCACTTGAGCCAGCCCTGCACACATATGTATACATATATATATATACACACATATAAAGGGAAAGAGGGAGAGGGGTAATGTTAGATATAATAAGTGTGCTAATAAGATTTGGTGTTGCTCTTTTTCTTTATAATTTACTCAATGTTGGTCCTATTTTGTGTATGGTTTGGCAATCACTGTATATTAGGACATTAATTTTCTAAGTTGATGCAAAAGCATATAACATCTGGACATTATTAGTCTCAGAGAGATAAAAAAAAATAAAATCAAATTAGTTAAAGCAGGTCAAATTAAGAAGTCATAGACCGTATTTGTCTCAATCTGGCTGTAGCAAAATTTCCCCCATTTCTCAAAACTTCATTCATATATGCAAGGAAGGAGCACACATTAAAACCTATTAGAAAAGAAAAATAGTGCGCATAATCTCATTTCTCACTTCTATACATAAATTAGTAGTCCAGTGTATATTTATTAATGAGTAATATTATATATATAATCTCATTTTTTCATCCAGACACAAGATAGTGAAACCCACATGACTAAATTCATGTGAAACCTACCTACTTGTATTTAAGAAAGGGAAAAATGAGGTAAGGACATGCAAATATGTAACTATATGTAAGCTTACCCAACTTATTGCTTAACTCCCAAGAAAGGAAGACAAGACGTTGCAACATATCTTGGAGGGGCCTCCGTTGATTGTGTGCGAACAAAATAGGAGTCCAAAGGTAAGGTAAAAAAAAATTTAGCTAATGGAGATATAACTAGTAAGGTAAAAAAGAATTTAGCTAATGGAGATATAACTCGTAACGCATCAATCATGTCAAACTAAGACCGATCAATATCCGAACAGAACAAATTCGTACTTCCAGAATAGTTTCAGGTTTGAAAAAAAGTACAAAACGGGAACATCAATGTTACGCTAAAAAGTTACTATATGATCAAAACCATCTAAGAATAAATCACACCCTATTCACAGAGCAAAGACTGGAGCAGATAGATTTAGCCATGAAATCCAACTTTAATTCTGAAAAAAATTCTGAATTCAATTGAATTGTATTCATCTACAAGATCAAAAGTTTTATGTGGCTTCATTTCGATGTGTATTATGGTCAGTAATTATGCGATTATATTTCTCACTAGCTAGGCCGGTAACTCTATTCTAGTTTTGTTTTTATTTTTTTTCAAATATTTTGGTTGGCTAGTGTATCTTTATTGAATTGTATAATTTGAGATACAGAGGCATAAGCTAAAACGAAAAGAAAAAAAAAAGGAAAAGAAAAGAAACATATCTTTGGAGATATTACTTGAACTGGGCTGTTGGCCCAACCATTTCAATCCATGGCTCGGTGAATCACAGAAATGGTGGGCTGAGCCACCCTAGATATTCGGCCAGTTTGATCCACTGATCCTGGAATGCCAATATGCTAAGCCCAGACAATACCAAGATCAGACAAAAACATAAAGCACGGAGAGTTGTATAGTATTCAAAGTTCTTAAGAACTGAAGGAATAAAAAAAGAGACCCATTTAATTTAGCAAGCTAGTGCAATCTCATTAAGCTAGACCAGTTTGTAAATATTCTTAAAAGCTATGCTTTTTTCTTTGTTTTTTGTTAGGGCCAAACTCTAAACCAAATCAACCATACATACAACTGATTTAATAAGTTTGAAAATTTTTGAACCCGAACCAAACGATAATTTTATAGGACCAAACCCAAAAAAAAAACTCGGGTGATTTATCCATTGTTCAACTTGCGTAGAGTTATTCTTTGAAAATTTTGCATATGCCTAATCACAAAGTAAAAAACCACTTGCTATATATATAGATGATCATGTGCAGTATTATCTACTATAATTAATACATGGTTAATGCCCATGATATCAAGATGCATAAAACTTATTTAGATGATATATAAAATAGTATAAAATATAGAGAGAGAGGTTCTTATGTGTATGGTTCAAGTGATTAGGGTTTGAGTTTTCAAATGTTAAAGTAATCCATTTTCGGCCATTTACCCAGAAAAATTGACACAAAATAAAATTTAATACGAATACTTGAGAAGTTAAGTCGTAACAATTAATAGGAGAAAACCTCTTCGACCGAAACCTTTTCATAAATTACTTATAAATATAAAACCACATTCAAAGGGGTGCACTATTGGATGATCTTCAAGAGTACTCACCACAAATGGATCATGAAGATTCATTGACTTCTGTATTAATGATTATATTTATTTGGTTCTCTAATTGCATGGGGCCGTCTTTTATATTGTCGATGAGCCGGATAATGAAGCACATCAACAATGGAAGGGTGATTAGGTGAAGAACTATAGAAAGTGTTTTATATGAGTGACTTAATTAGCACTAAGGAACTAAATTATTAAAGAAGCTAAGTCATCACTTTGGTTCCATGAAAATTCACTATTGCAGAATTTAGGGTTTAGGCTGGGGAGTACCAAACCTGTGACGGTCTGCTAAAGCCATGGAGTTGAATCAGATTGATGCTTAGTCAACGACACTAGCCATTCATATGGAGATTTTGAGTAATCGTATAGGTGAAATTTGTAGAACCAGTTTAATTTGTCATGGTCTGGCAACATTTCATTAGAGGGTTCAACCTAGCTATGTTCCATAACCAAAGAACAAAAGCTAATCTATTATGTGTGCCCCACTAGACTTACTACATATATATATATATATATATATATGATATGCAGATACACACTAGATTCCATGAATTAATACGTACGTACGTCCGCTAAAAAGAATATTTTAGGTTCATGAAAGTAAAATAGAAGTATGTATACTAAGAAGAAAGGATTAAAGAGGTGTGAGCTAGAAAGCATTGATATATATATATACAATGATTAGTAGCTGATGTGGATCCAGAGCATGCAATGAATACAGAACAAAGGACAAATGATTCTCACAATGTGTACAAGAATTGGCCTCCCCCACAACCCTAACCACAGAGCCTCCTAACACAATTATACATTATTGTAGCCATCAGTTTCTATTTCTAATAGGGCATTTGACTTGGAGAGGAGAGAGAACATGCTCTTAAAAGGTATTATTTTGTTCTATTTTATTTTTATTTTCTTGTTTTTTAAGAGTTTGGTGATCTATGATAAAAAGGTAGACACATGATTAATTTCTTAATGGACGAGAGACCCCGGCAAGTTCAATGTACAAACTCACATGATCGTACCCTTACAAATTTAGGAGGATAAATACTAAACAGGATCCATCGGTAAGCAAGACAGCAATGTCTAGCTGTGTTTGTGATTGTTTATATGTTTTGGTGATATATTACACACATATTTATATAAATATATTTATATGCATATTTTATTTGTTCATGTTTGTAATGTTGCTCTTGCACACACATAGAGATTATAATGACTTCTCTTAATTTGTTTTTTAATTTTGTTTCTAGTGAGAGAAGATAAGAGTTGAATCTTCATATATTATTCCTGTTTGCTGATGATAGCTTTACCATCATGCCAAGACAACTGTGAGTCAATAGATAGTAATACTGGTTGCTAGTCTCATAATCTTGCAAAGCTGCATTGAGTAGTTGGCTTAGGAATACATGCAATTTTGCCATATTAAATCAATTAGAATATCATTAAAAAAATTTCAACCGTAGTACCCCTCAGTACAAACTTATATATATATATATATATAATATTTGCAAGAAATACAGTGGGGCGGGGAATCAATTTGGAGATAACTAATAGAAAAGAATGAATGGAAATGGGATTCATCTGTGGAAGAGTTTCTAGTTTCTCTGCAAATTATGTTGTCTTGGTGGTGAAAATTAGGGGTCAACTCCCATGATAAAACTCAGCATTATGAAAAAAATTCATGATCACAGACTACCAGGTTATTGAGAACATCCAAAATTCTTAGGTTATTATATAACATGAAATTGTTTATTATCATCCTATTACCAGCTCTTTACTAGCAAATACTTACAGCTCAGCTTAGATGTACTCGACCTTTTTTCTGTACTATTGATCTTTTTTTAAATAAATAAAAAAAAAAAAGCGAAAGTGTATAATTGCAACATAAAGGCAGAGTACTACAGAAGGGGATGGGATTGAACAAAACCTGGACAAGGCTAGGGACAACAATCCTCATCCAAAGGTACTAAAAGAAACCTAAAACATGGATACAGTACAGACCACAACACCCAAAAAAAAAAGAAAAAACTAAATCTGCTGAGATAGCAGCAAAATCTAAAGCTATCCTCTGTGCTCCATAAACTACTAAAATACACGCTCTCGTGCCCTCATTTTTTTTTTTTTTTTTTTTTTTTGACACCTTCTAGGCAATATAGGACATCATTTGTAGAGAATGGGGCGTTTCGAATTCCTGATGTTACCCATAAAACTGCCTGCCTCTTCTGGTTATCTTTGATTCAGGAAATGTTATCAACGATTATTGCAATTTACAAGTGGGAAGATTTATGTACGAAGTTCGAGTCTCTAAAAGCAATTATCAAACTACTCATGTCTAGAATGGTGATATGCTTTTTGATTCTTCAGATCCAATTTCATATGATTCTTCAAGCCATCACGGAGAATCCAATCATGAGTCATAAAGTAAGTAACATTCTCCTTTTTCCAGTGAAGAAGACACTGCCGGAGATAACCACCACGGCAATGACCAAAAGTTCGATGGCTTATCATCGTGCTGCCACGTGGCTGATTCGAATAAGTCATCACCATATCCATCAATGGACAATCTCAACCACTTCTCAAATGTAAATATTGATAAAGGTAGGAAGGAGGTTGAGCTGCTCAAGAAGGACAATATAAGTCTCGAAAATTATGTCAAACATCATGCTCCAATTGATGCATGTAACCTTGATGATGCACACCTTGATCTCCATGTATCAGCCTCTCCCAACCACCATAACAATTTCCCTCCTTCAATGCTAGTTAGTCTAAACTCTACCAATGATCTTACTTTATCACTGAGATCATCTGCCCCCAGACCATTGAATATTGTTAGGAAACTTAATGATGCAGCCCTTGGTATATTTGCAGTTGTCCCTTCCAACCACCTTATTAATTCCTTATCCTCAAGGCCAGCTAGTTGTAACTCTACCAGTAATCCCATCATATCATCAAAGTCAAATGTTTCCAGACCAATGACTATTGCTGGAAAACAGTGCTATGTACATCTATTATCAATAACCAAGAGGAAATCAAATCCCAGCTGGCTGAGTTGGGACAAATCAAAGCTGATTCAAGATTAAAGTCCAGAGCAAGATCCACAAAGAAAATTAAGGTCATTTCTAATTCTTTATCCTCATTGCCATTTGAAAAAATTTTAAATAGGAACTCAATTATCATCAAGCAATTAGAAGACAATTTGCTTCAAGAAGCTGAAAGTACAATTCAAATTGGAAAGGAGTTTGGAATCAATTTCTGCAATAATGAAGACTCTACCATCAATGCATTAACTGAATCAATCTGGAAGGACATGGAAAAGGTTAAAAAGAAGAAGAAGAAGAAGGTTATGCTCATCATAGTAATTCAAGCTTAATTATATACAAATTGGTAGAAGCCAGGCTCATGAAGATACTATCATGGAACATAAGGGGCTTTGGCAGAGTAGAGAAAAGAAGGATGGTCAAATCCCTTATTAGAGACAGATCAGTAGACATGATGCTTATACAAGAATCAAAGTGGAAAGAATGCAACTCTAAAATAGTACAATCTATCTAAGGGGCCAGGGAAGATGGAAAGCATCAAATGCCTTTGGTAACTCTGTAGGGTCTTATCTGTGTTTGGAACTTGGATTTCTTCTCCCTAAACACATTCATCATTGAACAAAATTTTATTTTAATGGAAGGAAAAATTCTTGAAAATTTTGATTGTGTAATCATAAATGTTATGGTCTAAACTCTGATAGAGATAGATACTTAATCTGGGACAAACTTTTGTCATTGAGAGAAACTTCACAATTGCCATGGTGTTTAGCTGGAGATTTCAATGAGGTTCTCAAGCTTGGGAAAAGAAAAGGATGCACTAAAATCACCAAAGGTATGAAATGTTTCATGAAGTTTGTATCTGATGCTGAGTTGCATGACCTCCCAATGGATGGCAAGTTCTTCACCTGGATATATATGCAGCCAAATGAGAAGTGGAGCAGATTAGATACATTTCTCTTATGCCACAAATGGCTTTCCACGTGGAAGTGCTCATAGTGGGGTCTACAAAAGCAACTATCAGACCATTGTCGTGTTGTCCTTAGAAATGAGGAAAAGGATTGGGGTCCCAAACCATTTAAGGTCTTTGATGCTTAGCCACAATTAAACAGTTTCAAAAAAGTCATTACCTCTACTTAGATCAATTTTGAAGTTAAGGGCTAGGGGGGATACATTCTTTTAAGGAAGATGCAAGCACTTAAAAGCAGTATAAAAAATGGAAAAATAGCACCTTTGGAGATCTAAATGCTAGAATAATTACTCTCACTGACCTAATTCACAAGGTGGATCTTCAAAGTGAGTTGATGCCTTTAAATGATGCTGACATTAACTTAAGGAAGCATTCAAAGTTTGATTTCTAGAAACCTTGAGAATGGAACAATCCATTGCAAGATAGAAATCAAGAGTGCAGTGGCTGCAGCTAGGTGACAAGAACACCTCCTTCTTTCATAACTATGAAAAAGAGGTTCAGAGTGAACTATATTGGCCTAGTTCATTCTCATGGCAAGATCATTAGTGACCTAATCAAGGTGAAAGCTGAAGTAGCCTCTTTCTTCTCAAACCTCTTATCTGAAAATTGTGCTATTAGGCCTAAATTGGAAGGACCTTTTCCTCTCGAGCTCTCTGTTAAAAGCAGCAAAATGTTGGAATCTCCA